>JACSZP010018800.1:0-11814 GCA_016161895.1 Pinna nobilis
TACATGTTATGCTGAAAACATACATGTATATGAAGTCTAGAAGTGAATATGTAGTATGGTTTAGGAGGAGTAGCGATAACAAGATTTACATAGAGTTAAATAGGGAAATTTGACAAAGTCCCTAAAAATGGCCCCTATTGGTTGAATCAGGCTGAATTTCATTATAGAACAACTAGACGTTATACTGAATACATTAGTAGTGGTTCTATATTTATATGACTTACGTTCAGGAGGAGAAGCGATAACAAGATTTTACTATTTTTGTCCCTAAACTGGTCCCTTTTGATTTGACAAGGCTGAATTTCATTTCAGACCAACAACATGTTATGCTGAAAACTTATATGAAGTCTAGAAGTGAATATGTAGTATGGTTAAGGAGGAATAGCGATAACAAGATTTACATTGTGTTAAATAGGGAAATTTGACAAAGTCCCTCAAAATGGCCCCTATTGGTCGAATCAGAATGAATTTCAATTTAGACAAACTATATATTATACTGAATACATTAGTGGTGGTCCTATATTTATATGACTTAAGGTTCAGGAGGAGAAGCGATAACAAGATTTTACTAATTTGGCCCCTAAACTGGCCCCCTTTTGATTTGACAAGGCTTAATTTCATTTTAGACCAACTACATGTTATGCTGAAAACATTATGATGTCTAGAAGTGAATATGTAGTATGGTTTAGGAGGAGTAGCGATAACAAGATTTACATAGAGTTAAATAGGGAAGTTTGACTAAGTCCCTAAAAATGGCCCCTATTGGTTGAATCAGGCTGAATGTCATTTTAGACCAACTTGACATTATACTTAATACATTAGTAGTGGTCCTATATTTATATGACTTACGGTTCAGGAGGAGAAGCGATAACAAGATTTTACTGTTTTTGGCCCTTAAAATGGTCCCTTTTGATTTGACAAAGTCAAATTTCATTTCAGACCAACTACAAGTTATGCTGAAAACATATATGAAGTCTAGGAGTGAATATGTAGTATGGTTTAGGAGGAGTAGCGATAGCAAGAAATTGTGTACGGAAGGAAGGACGGACGGACGGACGCCGGACAACGGGGTATCGCATAAGCTCTGCTGGTCTATGACCAGTAGAGCTAAAAAGGATATAAGCGACCAAGACGCGCTACTAGGACTAACGTATCAAGCAACACAATGTAGATCCTGACACAAGACAGATGTCTACTTTCGTGAAATATTATATTAGATTTTTACTTTGGATACTATCAACTTATTGTTGGTGGTGTCTTTGTTAATAACAAACTTGTAGTCATCAGCGCCATGTTTCATGTACCAGCCTTGAACCTTTAAAGATACAGATTGGAAGATTGTGTCATTTCGTAATGTACATCGCTTTTGATATACTGACTGTGTCTACTTATGTGCATGACAATTCACAGGAAGTAGATTGTATATATAGCGCAGAGTGCCCGCTTTATGAAGGACCTATCGTTACTACGTGATACGTTGGATCTTTATTTTGTTAAACAGCATTTCATATCTAAAATGATAATGCGGGTGAAAAAATATGGCCAATTGGGTGGAAACATGCGACGTACTACTACCACATTCCGTGGTTTGTCGGTGCCTCTTCAGTTGCTTCATAAATTTTGAGCATAACATTCATACAGTAATTGAGCATCACGATTAAATTTTTATATAAGAGTCCATATACTTAATGGTTCTTTCGTGGGACCCCCTTCATTTTATATTTCATTGTCATTTTTTCCCAAAGCTATATCCACTCCTATTCCCCCGAAACTGGTTATATGGTCAGCAAATTCTTCCCTAGGAAAGATACAAAAGACATCCAAACATACACTGGAGGGGGAGGATATATGAATAATACGTGAATCAATTATTTTAGGGTTGACAATTTTGCAGAGTATAATCTTAAAATGTGTAGCAAGTTCACTTCAATGTTGAAAGGTACATTTTACCTTGTGCAATTTTTTGCAAAAACATGAAAACCGGTTTCCTTGAAATTATATATTATTGCTATTAGATATATTTGAAATACTAAAAACCAAGTGAATTCATGTTGCATATTTATTTTTCATGCCTGTCATGGTTATTTAAACAACCAGTTCACAACAATCAGTTATTGTTTTATATCTTACATGTGAAAAACAACAAATTTGATCTTATTCAAAACATTCTTTTAGAAATCCGGGCCAACTTGCTAAAACTGATTGGATAGTTCTCCATTCTAGTAGGCAAAAAATATTATATAAGCAAATTTAGGGGAATTGCCCATAATGTAAAAATGGCAATAATTTTTTCCCCGGGAGAAAGATGGCTGAATAGTTATTTTTCTGGGGAGAGGGGAAATGGCTCCTTAACAGTTAAACTTTAACGTTCCGGTAAATACATGTTCAGTCGAGTCTGGGTTTGGAGACCGTTCAGGGGAAGGAGCAAAAGGGTTCACTTGTGACAGGTGGTCTCTTAATTCAGGTTATTTATAATAAAATATGAAAAAAAACCATTTTGGGAACCACTCATCTAGGTCACATAAAACAGGTTTCCTTTAATTCAGTGGATAACTAAGGCAGATTAGACTGTATCAGTTTGATTATGTTGCTTTACAGTTTAATTGAACGTTTTGTAAAACGAAAAGAAGGAAAGTTGCCGCTAGATGTGTCTCGTTTAGCTCGAGGATATTGAGACTACAGAAAGCAGTCGTAATATTTAATCCTGTCGACTGAGAAGATCGGTTTACTTCATATTTCCAAATAATGAAAACTGTCGATTTTTATTTCAATATTAAGAACGGTTAGTTTTAAGTAGCAATATCCCGTCTTCTACTCTCTTCTTGCATTTTAATGTCTTAGCTTATATTTAATGTCATGCCAAGCTTTTCTTATAACTTTTAGGACCAGATGTCTTGATAACGAGTTGTTCGCAAAGGGATACAGTGTTTATCGCTTGTAATTGCCGCTAATGAAGTGTCGGAATTTGTTCGTGTATGACACTCCTTCCCTATACAGCTGAGGATATTCTATGACATGACCCTTCACAGTGACTCTCTTTCATAAACAGATCTAGAGCCAATCCATGACCTTTTCACCGAGCTTTCTTTACTGGACTTGAAGGGTTTCTATCCAATATTTGCGAGGGACAAAGCATACATTCACGATACGTTCAGTCCTTCTGTAAATTTTCTGGACTTGGTCGCCATGGTCTAGTAACTAGCGTTTTCGACTTTTCATCAAGAAGTTCGGGTTTCGAGCCTAAGCAAAGTTCCGGTTGGCTGTCCATGGCTTTAGGATGAGACAGTAAAAAAACGATGTCCCGTGTCACAGTAGGTGTTGGCACCATTAAAACCCTCCCTGCTCTACGGCCATATGTGCCGAGCATAGGCAAAATTTGTCGCACTTCATCAGCACACGGTGACGTCTCCATATAAGTGAAATATATTGAGTGGGATGTTAAACAACAATACAACCAACCAACCAAGTCCGTCTGGACACATGCTACCATCTTGTATAGGATCAAAACTGTTCCCTACGTTGAGACAGATAGATATAGTTTCGATTTTACGGATTCCTTCCGATTTGTGACAAAGCATAATATCTAAAAACTTTTCTATCATTGATGAGATGACTGAAGAGAATTGATTTAGAGGAAAATGTAGGCATAAGACTAATACTTATAAAATATCTCTTTAAACTTAGAAGTTGGATTAGATCGGATGGTTGTTCAAACTTTCTCTCACGCCGGACAGAACAGTCCAACTGTTTACCCGTTGATATATCTGTCTTGATCTCTGTTTTATGTATCTCGTCAGCTTGAATGCAGTTTTGTGCATACATTTCTGACTTTAGAAAATGCATGATTTGAGTGTGTGTGTGTGCTTCCCTCTTCGCGCCTCTCTCGCTCTCTTATCCTGTTGAAAAGTATTTCCGATCAATTTTGTTGAAAGGAAGAAATATAATGCCTTGAATTGAGCATCCTGTGTAGATATTTCGTTGTCATCTAATAAAAACAAAAGCTCTTCCCGTTGGAGTGTTTTATCCTTTTTCGGATATAACTTTTATGGACGACTTTTCTAATACTGAAGAGGTACGTCTCAATTTTTTTTTACTAAATTTTTAGAATTCATGCAAAGCATTGTTTACATATATTCAGATAAAAACTACTTGCTAATAAGTGTCTGAAACCAGACTATTCTGACAATATTTCAGTGGTTTTATTACTTATTTTGCAATTACAATATTTCACTAAATAGAACGTTAATTTACACATTATATCTTCCCAACGTGAGGTGAATACCAGAGGTTTCTTTACTTGCACTAGTACACATTGATCCAATTCTAGATGTCCACGTATATATTAACTAGATTCTAAATTTTGTCCTTTTTTGGTAAAGAACAAAATCACATAATACTTGAAAAACTGGCATTCATGTCACTAGAAATAGCATCATAAAACGTTAAATGATAAAATCCTCACAAGTGAAGTCGAAGCAGCTATGGATCAAAAAGAGTAATGAAATCTTAGAAGTTTCATAGAATAATGTATACAAGGGAAATTTCGCCCACGTTTTAATTTCGCCTCTTTCGTCCTCGTTATCATTAGAAGAATACGAAAAAGGGTAAATTCTAAATGATAAATTCTTTAAAAAGAATTATGCCGCAACTAGGCGAATTCAAAACGAGCCAAAAAGTGCATATGGGCGAAATAACACGGAACATAAATAACCCTGTGTACAGTGATTTATCTACCAGTCTCTGAAATAGATTTCAAAAAAGAGAAGCATTCAAACGGGATTAAAATATTAATTCAGTTCGTTTGTCAATGTTTAGTAATATTGATATACCTTAATATTCAAAAACTGTAATTGCTTACGATAAAAATGATGTTAATTTTAAAAGTCTTATTTGAATTAACTGTAACTTTTAGGTGATTTTCTGGATACAAGTTTATTTTAAATCTAAGATTATTGCAAATTAGATGTATTTCATTATTCCCGATGCAAATTTTCCATAACTTTTCTAGAGACAAAACAGTATGATAACACTGTCCAAAGTTAACTTCAAACCAGTCAGCATATTTTGTTTAAAAACAGCATACATCGGATTGTCCCATCGTATAGGAAAGCAAAATTATCATCAGATGCTTCAGTCAAATCTTCACGTGAAATTATTCATATTTGGAGACACGCCTCCTTAAATTACCCTTTCTCACAGACAGCAGATTCTACATCTCAACAATATACATTTATACAGGAGCATTCTGGGTCTTCGTTTGTCATCATTTCATCTGGTCCCTTTAATGTAGAGGGTAATCCTAACAGTGCATAGTTATCCTCGCTGTCCTTTCTAGTTTCGTAGTTATTATTTTGTTTGGGTCGCCAGACCAATGAAGTGTGACATTAGAAAACATTATCACACACAATAAGCCAGGTACTTTAACAACATTTTCTTATTCACTCTAGGAATAGGATGTTCAGATTTTACACGTCGACCATCGTACTTATTTGTATAGTAGCACAGGTGCTTACAGACGTACCTGAGGGAATCTGTAAAAGAGAAGTAAGGTAATATTGAAGAAATACACACTTGTAGTTCATGTCTTATTCACGTTAAAATTAGATGACTCGAGTTTCTTGTTGTGTCGAAGTTATCTGAAGGTCCAAATTACTTCCCTACAAGGTGCCGCCGTGTTCTAGGCGTTAGCGTGTTCGACTTCTGATCGTAAGGTCCGGGATTCGAGTCAAGGCCACGTTGCGGTTGGCTGTCCCTGTTTTCAGATGAGCCATTACAAATCTAGGTCCCGTGTCACAGTAGGTGTCGGCACGTTAAAGAACACTTCCTGATCTACGGTAATAAATGCCGAGCATAGTCAAAATTTTGTCACCTTTCGCCGGCACATGTTGACGTCTCCGTATCGCTGAAAGAATCTTAAGTCGGGCGTTAAGCAACAATACAACAAACAACCAATTTGCCTGCTAAAACTATATATGACTCTTCTGTGTGTCCATATTTCTTTTGCTTTAAATTTACCGTTCCAATAACGATCCCTTTTAAGTTTGCTGCAAATGATTCGATGTGAATCAGAATGAAAGGTAGATTTATAGGAAAAAACATGTATTGTACCCGGAAAGAAACTATATCATCACATAGCAACAGATATGCATTCTTTGAACAAGACCATAACTATTGATGCCGTTGTTTTGCAATGTTAAGGTTTCATATCAAGATAATAATAATAATAATAATAATAATAATAATAATAATAATAATAAGAAGAAGAAGAAGAAGAAGAAGGCGAAGAAGAAAAGTAATAGTTATAATAATGATGATAATAATAATAATTACAATAATATAATGATAATAATGATTATGGAAATAATAATAAAAATAATAATTATAATTACTATGATAACAATAATATAAATGATGATGATGATGATGATGATGATGATGATGAACGTTTGATTGTAATGATAAAAGATAGCGTTGCTTTTACTCTGATGGCAAGTCCAATCAAGATTAATAGAACCTATCACCATTATCAGTGATGGACAGAGATATCCTCATCCGAGTGCTAAATAGTTCGTCGAACGAAGTATTTGACACGAGGGTGAGGAGATCTCTGTCCAACATTGATAGTGGTGACTGATTCTTTTTCTCCCACGCCAATACAATTCACTGATACTTGTGGCGTTTAGATTAACTCCTTCATAATAAATATTATAGTAGCAGCGGATGAAGATTTCGGAGGATTATAAATGAAACCGTTTCACTTACTCGGCCACCGCTTCATATTCCATTCGCCGCATTGAGAAATATCACTAGACTTAAAAGTCGGATCATGTTTGATAAATATTTTTAATGATATTGGTAATTCTTTGAATGAACTATTTGACACTCGGATGAGGATACAATGTATCTCTATCCACCGCTGATAAATAAAATCGAGAGAGTCTATAAATCTTTTTTGGCCTTTTAGAAGTCTGATATATCTTTATTTATCACGGATTATAGACGTGTGAATTATATATTCTCAGCAAATACTGTATATGTGAGAATTCCTCATAATACGATGCAATGAAAATTCTATAAAAATATCATGCACCAGAAATTAAAGAATGATATTTGTAATCGTGCATTTTAACCGCGGGAATTTTATATGTTGTCATGCTTGATGATTGAAAAAAGCTATATCGGTATTACCTGTATGTATTACAACCGTGCAAATTCTATATGCAATTATGTACCGCAATTATGTTATCATGCATTGTAACCATGATAACCCAATAACTATCATTCATTGTAACCATGAGAAATATATATTATCATGCAATGTGACCAGGAGATTTAATATTCTGTAACCAATTTCAGTTATGAAAATCCTATTGTTTCAGGAAATATCAGCAGGTAGGAAAATTATCATACAGACGTTGTACTACAAAATCGAGGTTTTGCTAACCGATCCAGTTGACTAATTGTTTATACTATATTAAGTGAGTATTGTGTGGTAATAGTTCTATTCTATCGCTATTGCTTTGATTTGCTTTACATCTGTTCAACAATTGTGGACTGAGGGGACTCGAACAGCATTTCGTTAAGTATGGCACATACCAGACAAAAATAACAAGATTTAAATTTGAAATACTTTTTGCATCAGACTGTTTTAATTAGATTTAAGTTCTCTGGCTTTGTCTTTGATGAAAGTCAAATATACTTTTCGAGTTGTTGGCAATTCACATTAGTATATAGGTTTAAAAACAATGTCTATTGTTAAAATCTCATTTCTTCCAAAACAAATATTTCAGAAACATGTGCGTAATGGGAATGGTTAGGAAACAAATAAGTTACAATGCTCAAACATTCTTTGAAATAAACGCTCGATTTTCTCAATTTTAGGGTACTACAAATGTACGTATGTACAATACTCACTAACACCAAAGTTCCAGCTGACATATACATGTTGTGATGGTTACTACAACAAAAATGACAAATACGAGAAAGTTATATATGTGATCCTAAAATTGATGTTGTTGTCCTTATTGTTGTTGTGTTGGTCTTTAACGCCTATCGAAACATTTTACTCATATGAAGTATTTTTCAAATGTCGGTGTTGGACGGGTCTTTAAGCTTATGCTTGATACTTTAACCATTGCGCAGTCAGTGTTATGTAATATGCCAAAACATATGCCCATAACACATACCCTCGGTTTTAATGCTCCACTCAAATGGCCCACTCGCAGTTGTACAGTTGCTATTTATATCAATTTTCCATTTTCCACCCCTCAATTTGAACTCGGAACTTTCCAATCAAGATGCGAACTCTCTTTCTCTCTTCGCTTCACTAAGGTGGCGGCTAATTTTTCAAGCCTTTGCCATTACAAGAAGACGTCATGTTGTACACACCTAGAGGCTCCATTAAGTGTATATTCAGTGTATGCTTATAAGCACACTTCCATCTAGGATCTTTTCGAACAAATTTGTGCTGAAAGGATTTATCAAAGTAATTTCTGTATAAATTATATAGAAAAGATACGAAGAACATATGAATGATTTTACTCTAGGACAAATTTTTATCTTATTTAAAGATTAATTAATAACATGAAATATAGAACGTAATTATTAAGCAATGAATATGTAGAAATACATGTAATACAGAACAAGTGGAAAGATACAGAATATACAATTTTTTTTAAATTTTGTACATTAAATAAAGATGTTGAATTATAATAAAGTGCAAAAGACATACAGTTTGAATACACAGATATTAGATATTTGAACGTATGACAAGAACAATAGTCCGCACATACAAAGTATCTCTTGTCTGTCTTATCTCTCTAAAATGTCATATAACACCGTCATCAATCAATTTTCAGAGACTGTGGACGTCACTCCTAGAACCACGTGTAATACGTGTCTGTGTAATGGTACCTGTTCAAATGATACCGAAAGTGCTATCAGCGACTTACCTGTACCCACAGAGGTGAACAAGGATGAGGGTAAATTTCTAATATTCAAGTTGGTATCTTTAATGTAAAACCCGACAGTTTTCTGGGATTTTTTTTTCTAAAATGTTCAAGTTTGAACACCCTGTAATTTAATAGAACACATTACTACTGCCAACGTCTGGCGCGGCCACCATGATTAAGTGGTAAGTGTATTCGTCTTCTGATTATGAGGTCATGGGTTCGAGTCAATGCCCTGTCGCGCTTAGTTTCCCCTGTCATTCGAATGAGAATGAGAGTTAAAACCGAGGTTTATTGTCTAAGTATGTGTTGGAATGTTAAAGAGCCCTTACTGCTGAATGATAGCAAGTAACGAGCCAAATTTCTCTAACTTTATCAGCGTTCATGAAGACTCCATACAAGTGAAAGGTTCCTGACTTGAACATTAAACGACACTACAACAAACCAACTTCTGGCATAGAAAATGGCAGCCCCATAGTAGTATGAAGGCTGTCGGATGTTGTTGTTGTGGGACAGTCGGCTTTCTGACATATCAATGAGCTTTGCACACATATATTTGCAGCTCATTCAATAGGTGACTCCAAGTTTGACGGAGAGACAGTATTGGAAAAGATATTCCAGTTTACAGCAAACATTTTTGCAAAGCTGTTTTAATATGCAAGGCATTATTGCCTTCTAATAAATCGATTTTAAGTGTGCAGTTGTGCTTTTAAAGAGTTTCGTGAATTATAAAAAAAATTCAAGGAAGAGATAGGTTGATTGATTAATGTATTTCAGACACCAAATGTAATACAAGGGCGTACAATGATTCAAGTTTTACGAATCCGACAGCCACCATTGGTGTTCCTAATCCTGAAGAAGAACATCACACAAAAGTGTATGTAAGTTATTTGTAGGTTTTCAAAAGTGTTGTTGACATCTATTATTGTTTAAAAGTAACTTATAATCGTAAGTATATCTTTTGTGTGAGAATTGCGTACATTGCCTTAATTTCCGATCGTGACTAATACAAAGTTCCATTTGAAATATATTTATGAATCAAAAATGCATAAATAGCAACACCAGCAGTATCCCCTATGGACGGTTCATGGATATAGGAGATTAAGTTCTCACAAAGAAATAACATCCGGGTGCTTACTGAGTTATTACGTGATCGTTTTTTTATTGATGTAGACAAAAAATCAGATGGGACAGTACAATACATTATTATACCTCCAATTAGAATGAAAGAATCTGATTGGTTGTTGACTAAACAATAAATGTAGCTGATGACTCGTTCTGTGTCACATGACTAGTAATGACTAGAATTCTTCCACATGCACGAAGTATTGACAGGTCAATAATATTAATGACCGCTTTTCCTGACCGCTGCAATATTTTCAAATGACGGGGTATTTTTTAAAACTAAGTTTAGTTCGTTACCTTTAACGATGCAGACTATAACTGACATCTACATTTAGAAATATGACGTCAGATAAAAAATCGCGTTCTACGTCATCCTAAGTCTAATGTAAACATGGCAAATGAATCGAGATGAACGAGAATGTCAAGCGACAAACTGCAAGGAAACGGAAACAAGAGGGAAAACAATGAGTGTTGAAAAAGACTCCTTGGTATGTGACTTACTAAACACAGAGGTATTTATTGTCAATGTAATTCTTAGCAAAACAAATTCAAAATTGCCAATTTTTAGGCTAAATCAGTTGAGACAAAGCTCGAGTCAGTCGATAGGTGGTAAGTGTATTCGCTTACCGATCACGAGGACATGATTTGGATTTCACGCCCTGCTGTGCTTAGTTTTCCCTGTCCTTTGAATGAGACAGTTTGGACCAAGGCCCTGTGTCAAAGTATATGTTCGAAAGTTAAAGAACTCTCACTGTTAAATAAACACAGTACCAAGCCTAATGTTTCACCTACATGTTCTTGTTCTTCATCTTCTTTCAACTATAGTCCAGTTGGATATGTCATTACTGGTGATGTTATTTTACTTTAAATAGAGGACATTTCGCCCCCGTTTTAGTTTCGCCCTCATCATCAGTGGGCGAATTCAAAGCTGGGCGAATTCAATCGGTAATATCATTGAGTATATTTATGACTAGACTAGGTGAATTTAAAACGGGCGAAACTAACACTTGGCGAAAATAACTAGGTATTCAGTAGTTGAAAATGAGGACAGGATATCACTTTTTTTTAAAGTTGCTAACTTTAGAGAACCCCGGTCTTTTAATTGGCGACAGTACTTCATCTTAATAACTAATTCTGTATTCATAATACAGAAATGCATGAATTAATAAATGATTATGTCAAACGATGGACTGAATATGAAAATGAGGAACTTGATGCCTTATCAGAATGGATTAAAAGCATACGTGCAATATTGAAATCACGCATTAGACACGTCAAAGCAAAAATGCGAACATCTATCCTTTTGTTTATTTTTATTTTTTTTAGGGGGAGGGGGTTGTCAGCCAAATGTGATGAAAAATTTAGAGAGGTTACACAAGGAATATGTTTTTGTTTTTAAGGCGTATTACTTCAACTGTATTCTGAACGAAATTTGCATTAGTTCCACATTTGGCAATCGAACATATATTCAAACTACACTTTCAAAATATGAAATTATTTAAAATCACGCTTCAGGTTTGTACATATTTAATATTCCAGTCAACGACAAACGAATATGAGTTACCGTTCCTAAACTGGATTCCTTAACATTTAAAACTTAACTTTGTTCCTAAACGAAGATACATTGCTGGATCCAGTAAATGTTCTAAACAGCCCCTATCATTGGTCCTCGTGAAATTATTAACAGTTGTGAAAGAGAAACTTCAAATGTATTTTACCACAACCTATGCCAGAAGTGGTG
>JACSZP010018810.1:0-11148 GCA_016161895.1 Pinna nobilis
TAACTAATTTACAAAAAAGTATCTTTTAAATTAACTTTTGTCTATATTACTTTCTCATCCGAAAGACAGGGGCAGCCAACCACGGAGTGGCGCTACGCGGCTCGAACTCGGATATTTCGATTCGCGATCGAACACGCTAACCACTCGGCCACGGAGGCCCCAGAGAGCTTCTAACATATGTTCAACAAATATCATGATCATCCCATTTGAAGTATCTACCAATTTTTAGAGTGAGTAGTGATACTACTCTGTCACGATAATAGGCCGGAACCGACTAATGAAAATACGTAAAATACCTCTCACGTTTGTTTTAAAAAATGCAGTATCTCGATGGTGAATTATATATGAAGTAATGAAACTAAATGCAGCAAATAGAAATTTACTTTCAGTATTACTATGACAACACAGAGATTCATACTATTCAAATTTCCAGTAATTCTTTGTATATATATTCCATCTGTACTTCGATATAGTTATAAATCAAACAGATCTTCAATACCCAACCGATTGTGTTAAAATGAAGAATAAGATGTTATTTCAGTCTTTAACAGGTGATTATGTAGCTTTTATTTAATTTTAAAAATTCGAACAATAATTAAAAAACGGCAGGTTTAAGTTGAAAAAAAAGTCGAGAGTAATTAATTTACTTGTATATCTTTTTAAATTTTGGTCAATTTCAGAAATACTAACAAGAATATACATATTTTTTCAAATAGCAAACACATGTACGAGATTATATGAGGGCAGCATTTACATGGTTTACTAGATAAGAGAGGCTGTTTTACTTTCGTTTTATTTGATTTCCTACTTCAAGTGTCAATCCATTTATGAGATCATGTTTCTAAGTACATAAATCCTAGCTTAAGGTCAAACAATCAACCAACGTAAGTGTTTTTATGGTACAAAATCTGAAACGGATCATTTATCAGATATTGAGGAAACTGAATGACACTTTTATTTAAATGCAAAAAAAAAAAAAAAAAAAAAGAAAAGAAAAAGAAAAGAAAGACCACCCAACACAGTTAAAAATCTAAAATTGTTGTTTGTATGTCGTTTTTGTTAGTTAACGTCCCACTCAGAAATTTATCACTTATACGGAGACGTCATCGTGTGCCTGTGAAGGGCGACAAATTTGACCTTTGTCCGGTACTTTTGACTATAGAGCAGGTAAATGTGCCGACACTTATTGTTGCACGGGACCTCATTATATCATATTTTACCGTTTCATCCGAAAGACAGGGGACAGCCGACCGCAGCGTGGGTCGGATTCGAACCCACGACCTCCCGATCAGAAGGCGAAACACTAACCACTAGGCCACGGCTGCCTCCATACCGGTAGTCTAAAGGTCTTAAGACAAGTCTTAAGTACGCCATTTCAGCGAACTCCTAAAATCTACTTTATAATTTGCCGTGCTCAAGTTTTATTAGTAATCACTCACTTTGTATTTTTTTGTTGCTGTTGTTTTATTTTGTTGTTGTTGTTGTTGTTTTTTTTGGGTTTTTTTTTTTGTTTATTTGGTTTTTGTTTTTTGTTTTGTTTTTTATTTTGTTGTTTTCTTTTTTTGTTTTGTTCTTTTACATTTGATCGATTTTATATTACAAATGTACTTGGTTTATCCGAATGGTCTTGAATATACTTAACGATATCAATCCTAGCTTTTGATACGGAAATTACTAGAGAAATTTTTGTATGTGTAACGGAAAGGTCAAATTTCAATATCCTTAAATATTTACAGTCATAAATTAACCGGAAACGGGTCAATCGACATAATAAAACCAATGCATCACTATTGTTAAGAAAAAATTATATATACAGTCATGGTGTATAACTTTGACAATATTATTAATTACTTCTTATCATTTAGCCTGTAATTTCAATTGGACCAGTAAGATGTGATGTTTCCCCAAACCAATGGCGCATAAATTTCACATATCCCCAATATCGGTTTAAATAACAAAAAAATAAATCATTTATATAATATTTACAATCATAACTAGTTTACCTCGAAGAGAAGTAGAAGTGCTTTTATTTCATATCATTTAACTGAAAGAAAGATGCTTCAGTTTGAAGATTGACTGTTTTATGCTTCTGTAACATAATACCCTAAAGGGCCTGGTGTGGGTACACTAAAAAGTCTAAATAAATGCAATATACATAACTACAAACACCGAGTTACTTTACGTATATCAGACAATATACAAATTCGGATTATACAGGGCAAATATTTACATCTTTAATCTATCTATTGATGGTGTAAACGAGATTGCTGAAGGGATACTCATCCCTGCGATCAAGCATTATATTTGATTATTCATTCTGTTTTTCTAATTTGATTTACAGGTTTAATTTGCTTGTTGTGTTGCTTCCGCACAGTCCGGACATACCCAGTGTCCCAGGAAAGATGGACCAACCCATGTGGCCCCAACAACGTTGTCCTCGGTATTCCTAATAATTGGTTCACTTTCGTTTGTAATGTACAAAATTACATTGACAAAATTCATCTAGACCTAAACGAAAGTAGGAGAGAAACTGAAAAACTGCATCAGGAATATGTGAGTAACAAATCTTAGATTAATTAACGTTCAATATTAGTGGTTTACGAGATGACCTCACACAATACAGACCATTATGTTCCTTTTCATTTCCATGCTCCTCGTCGTCATGTATGTGCTCTGGACAGAAATAGAGTTGAGTCTCAGTAATCCAGAAGCCAATTTTGCGGATGCTTTACCTTCCACTTGTTTTCTAGGATCAAACTTTTTAAAAAGGATTTGGCATTGGGTTAGGTACGTGTCAGTTATCACGAAGCTTCGTAAAATCGGTCAATATACCTGGAAACAAAGGCGTCCGAATTGACGTCCAAATTGAATTCCACAGTATATTATGAATATGTCTGTTCATAGATCTGACGACACTATAAACGCGGCTTCAAAGCCACCCAAAGGCAATTTACAACTGCAAGTGATGTTCCCTATTTTCAGTTGGATTGGTAGGAAACGAATGTTTATTTCTTACCTCGATTATAGAAGACAAGCCGAACATGAAAGTACGCTAAGTACAGTCGTTCCTACTTTAAGATACCGTCCAAGAGAAGGATAGAAAGGGTCACAGAAGATAGGTGGTCTCTTAATTCAGGTGATTTATATAGGAAAAAATATTTTGGGAACCACTCACTTACGTCACATAAGACAGGTGGTCCTTTAATTCAGTGTGTCGATAAGGCAGGTTAGACTGGTTTACGCTAAACTTGCCTATTTCGAGGCGTAGATGTAAATATTAATTATAGAACTGAACAGGAAAGAGAGAAATAATCATACACAACGTATTTCTCTTTCTTACGAAATTCTTTGATTTCACGTTGTACATTGATTGCAATACGAGTTTCATCTGAAACGAAAATGAAAATGTCCAACGACTAACCGCAAGGACGATTATTACATCATCATTTCACCGACACTTGATAATTTCACTTTCAACACTTAAAATTTCTGAACATAAGGAAATAAACATTTAAACAATTTAACACTCAGTGAAAAGCATACTCAACATACATATCTGTTTTGTCGCTATATAGATAATGATATCTTCTTATTTTCTATTCCTAGATGAAGCGACAAATCAGTAGTAGACTTTTAGAGTACTGGAGGTCACGTGACGAGTTTCCTTACTTTGAATATGAGGATGAAGTAAATGATCTTCAGTATGAAAACGTAAGTACTCTACATTTGTATTACGAACACGTCAATAGAATGTACAGCATACATTTGCATATATTAGTTAACCCTCTTTAAATGTATATATAAGCGTTAACACCAACTACTGGCTATGAGAAATGCTATCATTATATTGGATGAAAGAAATTGAAGAAATACACTTTGTTTTAAATTGTTTAAGTGACACTACGACTTTAAATAGTCGTGTGTATAATAGTCATCTTGTCATTCAGTGATACATTGTACATCAAAACGTACTTCATATGTGTCCGACGTGGCCTGGGCCTAGTGATTACCGTGTTCGACTTAGAATCGAGAGGTCCGGGTTCGCGCCCAAGTCACGATACGGTTGGCCGTCCCTGTCCCATGTCACAGTAGGTGTTTGCACGTTAAAGAACGTTCCCTGTTTTACGGCCGTAAGTACCGAGCATAGTCAAAATTTGTCGCCCTTCACCGACACACGGTGATAAATCCATTTAAGTGAAAGATTCTTTAGTGGGAGTTTAAACAACAATACCACCAACCAACAACCAATGGCTTTTATCTGGCGTGTACACATTTTTATACAAGAACAAAATGGTGATCTCACTGGCTTCCCTGTTCCTCGGATGAGCCACATCTACTATTCAATGACCCCAGGGCCTCCGTGGCCGAGTGCTTAGCGTGTTCGACTTCGAATCAAAGGGTCCGGGGCTCGATTCCCGCAGCGTCACTCCGCGGTTGGCCGTCCCTGTCTTTCGGTGAGACAGTTAAACCCGAGGTCCCGTGTCACAGTAGGTGTTGGCACGTTAAAGAACCCTCCCTGCTCTACGGCCAGCAGTGCCGAGCACGGGCAGAAGTTTGTCGCCCTTCACCGGCGCACGGTGACGCTCCATATGAGTGAAATATTCAAGAGTGGGACGTTAAACAACAAAAACTAATCAATGACCCAAAGTGTCGAGCAATGTAAATCTTTGTAGACCTTCACCAGCATTTGGCGAGATCTTCAAAATAGTGAACGATTTTTCAATGAGATGTCTTTCACACAGTGCTAAAGCTTCATCGCAACTTCAAAGATAACCATTACTTGGACAAAGTATTCATTTTCTAATCTCATTTATTTTATATTCACAGATATCAGACACCTTGTTGGATATGTACACGAATCTCTCTAAAGTAGCAATTTATATCGAGAGTATTCGACTTTCAGAGGATAGAAACGAGCATCATTCTTCCTTGTCCAGCTATTTAGAACTAGTGGAAAGACGGCATTATTATTTGTTGTGTACATTACGAGGACTAATAAGATGCTTAGGAGGAGAAGTCCACAGTTATATATCCAGGGAAAACGTTGACTTCCCCAATACAGATGAGACAGAACTCCGATGGAGTAGAGACATTATCGTCTTACGGGACATGATAACAAATTATTCCAATCTTAATCGATTTTTCAGATCTGTCCGGGCGAATCAACATGTTCAAAGAAATTGATCTTTGTTTATATTCTATGAAAAATGTTAGGAAATACGTCTCGATACCCATGCAAATCGACAATTCGAGGACTGTATTTAAGGCATTTCTTTTATATCATAACATCTCAGGGATACGTATCGGTGCGTTTTGATGATATTACTTTCTCAGTGTTAAGTTTGTTTTACTTACCGTGCAAATGTTTATAAAATTTTTAATAATTGATTAAACAGTCCAACAATTTTTTATATAATTGGCTCATTATCATATATTTTAAGTCGTGCTAAAGCGCTTTTACACATCCAATTAAGTTTTACTATCTTTATTTTTTAATATTTGTGTTTTGATGAAATATTTTCGAGTCACTACTAATGTAGGTATGTATCAGCGAATTTATTTGACGTTGTTTGTGCGTTTTATTTTCGACTTCAATTTTCGTTTTCCGATATTTATCCTGTAAATATAAAAATGTTTTTACATACATGTATTTGTGAATTGATATTACTTTAAATGATAAACTGTGTTCATAATATGGGTGATTTTGTTAAGATATATTCATGTCAACTTTTATTTCCATGGCAGCACATTACTAAATTCGTTTATTTTAGTTTGTCAATGATATGTGAAATAGTATTACATCTGATCTCTGTTACTTGTATAAAACCTAGTTTAAATTTGAGAGTTGCGTGCCATGACCAGTTGATATTTTGCTTATAATGCATGTACAGATCGTGTTTTTTATGGTCGATGCTTATTTTGTTACTTGTAATTTTTACTTCGTAATCTGTTTCAAGAAATATCCTTTTATATTTTCATTTTTTACAATTTTTATATTTCTTCTAATTATAAGTCCTTTTTACTTCTATTTATATTTGATGGACTTGTTTTGTACATTGTGATTTAAACAAATAAAGTAGAACTCTCGCTTTTTACATTATTTTCAGTGTATATTAAAATGACTAAACGTGATGGAGTACGAATGAGTATTTGAAACTCCAAAAACTGCAAATACAAGCATCAGGCTCAGCATAATGAAAAATTGCGAATCCCTTAATGGGTGGGCCCTTGTGTACGAAAGTGGTTTTACGTCCATTCTGTTAAAGAGATGGACACCGAAAGGTAGACAAGATAAACATCCAATTTGTGGATGTGAGAATTGCTAGAAGAACATTACTTCACATCCACTTGTACATACGTGAAGGTTAACATGAATCCGATCGCTGCGGTACCTAGCGGTTAGAGTGTTCGTCTATCGTACGGGATAGCCGTCATCCAAACTGAAAAGCGAACAAACCTTGAGTTGTAAAAGCATATATGTTGCACAACAACAGTAATTGCCTGAAAGTTCACGTTGTAAAAAATATATATGTTGCACAACAGTAAGCTCCTGAATTTTCCTTTCTGTTAGAGGGCTTTCCCTTCTATGTAAGTTGTCATTTTTTCGAGGTGTAAACCTGGGTATGGAATCTTAGATCCAGCATATGAATTTTTTCTAGACAGAATTTGCAATTTTTTAAAAAAAATCAACAGTCAGGAGGGGGTGGGTGGGTGTGATTTGGCCAGACCATGACTTCAAAGCACGTGTGTGACTTTGATGTAAACAAAGTCGACTGCCTTTCTCGATGGGTATGTATTTCTGTTTGTACTAGTATGTACAGTAATGACAGCACTTCAGGATGTGTAAGTACAGTGTATTAGATTTTAGAGGTTTCTTTACAAAAAAAAAATAATAATAATAAGATATAGTAGAATTTAATACTGGTGTGCAACCTATACCATTTATCTGCTCGCATACATTTCGACATTGGGGCTTCCGTGGCCGAGTGGTTAGCGTGGCCGTCCCTGTCTTTCGGATTAGACAGTTAAAACCGAGGTCCCGTGTCACAGTAGGTGTTGGCACGTAAAAGACCCCTCCTGCTCTACGGCAAGCAGTGCCGAGCATAGGCAAAATTTGTAGCCCTTCACCGGCACACGGCGACGTCTCCATATGAGTGAAATAATCTTGAGTGGGACGTTAAACAACAAAACCATACCACGGCCACGGAGGCCCTTTAAGGAACAATAATTGCTCATTTGCTTTTGGTGACGAGCATATGTGATGGTGAATGCCAGGAGCTGTAACTCCTCATTGTACTGTCCTTGAGAGGGACCTTTACTTGAACCCAAAATAAAATCTCTGTAACTGTTGTTGGTTGTCATGTTGTTAAACACCCCTCTGATTTATATTTCACTTATAACAGGGATTTATTTTTTTATCGTGACAATCCTGGTACATCAGTGTACATTTATTCAGAATTGTTCAGCTTTCTAAGAGTTATCTTTCGTTTCCTAATCACGATTTCCCGGTTTAAACGTGCCGATACCAACTGTGACACGGAGCCTAGGTTTTACTGAGACAAAGGCAGTCAACACCAGTGAGACTCGAATTCGAACCCATGACCTCACGATCAGAAGGCGAACACGCCAAACACTAGGCTACGCCGTAACCAAAAGGTAGTTTCTCTTGTTCAATTGTTTTGATCTTTCCGTCACTAGGTGAAGATGAAGGTTTGCAACTCCTGCCCCAGGCGCGGTGCTCGTCATGTCACCGACGTTTCAAATCCGGGAATAGGTGTCATTCGGTGATAGTCGTAAACGAGAAAAGGACTAAATTAGGTGTAAGACAAGGGAAACATATTCCTCTTCACATGTTTTGCCTTGTTTACCATAACGATCAACCAGGTCTTGATGGCGACCGTGAAAGTTTCGAAGTGATGACTTCAATTTAACCCTAAGGCTGCAGTTGATTAAATTAATCGATTAACCACACGTGGTCAACGTCTTCCGAGCGTTTTGATTGGCTGATACGTCAGAAAATTCAATTATGACGCCATCAATTGACGTCATTATATTCTCCTTCTCCGAAGGGAGACATTATTTTTGTACAAGGTTCTTCTTCTTCTTCTTGTCCTTCTTCCAATAATTTCGTGTCCAGAGCATAACTCTCTTAGTACTTAAGATAGGATTATAATACTTGGCATGCATGACAATGACATCAAGACGATGTGTCATGAACAACAATTTCAGGGATCAGCCCTTATATTGCAGAGTTATTGCCCTTTGTTTAAAATTTCGTGTCCGGAGCATTACTCTCTTTGTACTTAAGATAGGATAATATTTGGCATGTATGACAATGACACCAAGACGATGTGTCATGAACAACAATTTTAGGGATCGGCCCTTGATTTGCAGAGTTATTGCCCTTTGTTTAAAATTTTGTTTCCGGAGCATAACTGTATTTGTACTTAAGATAGGACGATAATGTTTGGCATACATGACAATGACATCAAGACGATGTGTCATGAAAAAAAAATTCAAGGATCAACCCTAGAATTACAGAGTTATTGCCCTTTATTTAAATTTTTTTTTCCGAAGCATAACTCTCTTTGTACTTAAGATAGGATGATAATATTTGGCATGCATGACAATGACATCAAGACGATGTGTCATGAACAACAATTTCAGGGATCAGCCCTTAAATTGCAGAGTTATTGCCCTTTGTTTAAATTTTGTTTCCGGAGCATTACTCTCTTTGTACTTAAGACAGGAGGATAATATTTGGCATGCATGACAATGACACCAAGATGATGTGTCATGAACAACAACTTCAGGGATTGGCCCTTGAATTGCAGAGGTATTGCCGTTTTATTAAAGTTTTGTTTCTGTAGCATAACTCTCTTTGTACTTAAGATAGGATAATAATATTTGGCATGCATGACAATGACATCAAGATGATGAGTCATGAACAACAATTTCAGGATCAGCCCTTGAATTACAGAGTTATTGCCCTTTATTTAAAATTTTGTTTCCGGAGCATAACTCTCTTTGTACTTTAGATAGGATGATATTAGGTGCGTTCGGAGTAATAACATTGGTACAAATGAGAAATTACCATTGTTGCCAATGGTTACCAATGGTAACAATGACAGTCATTAAACTACGAACAGTTCAGTGGTATACAATAGTAGCAATGGTACCTATGGCTCGCCATTGGTGCCAATTGAGAGGGTCAGGTCAAACTTTAAGGGGATTTTTGTATAGGCCCGATGCAGTATGGATTTATCTAAAAAACGCATTTGCTTTGTTCTTGCACAACAACAAAATCAGAATTTGTTAAACATCATGAAGATGTATGCTCAATTATCATCTACAGATGTATTACTTATCCCAAAGAGGAGACGTTCTTACGTTCCAAAAGTAACAAATTATTACGAGGTCACCATACCTAGTTATTCGCCAGATGACTTTAAGTCCCACTTCAGGATGTCTAGAGAGGCCTGCGAGGAGGCGTGCTCTGTTTTGTCTGATCTTCAGCACTTCAACAAGACCAGAGGTCCTAGGACTAATGTGGAAAAAAACCTTCTGATGTTCCTGTGGTACATAGGTAAGCCAAAACTGATAATTAAAAACACTTCAATAAAATTTAACGTTAGAATTTTTTGTTAATATAAGAAGAATCATTTGGCTTTCATCTATTAATTGCAGCGTCAGATTCAGAATATTTTTTCCAGGGGTGGAGTGATTTTGTTTATACTCCCCCTTTCTCCTCTAGATTCACGCCTGAATGGTTTGATGACCTGTGGCCTACTGGTTAGCGTGCGCGAGATCGAACCGATAGGTCCAGGATTCGAGCCCAAGCCATGTCGCGGTTGGCGGTCTCTATCATTCAGAAAAGACAGAACTGAAGTTCTGCGTCACAGTAGGTATTGGTCACATTAAATGACCCCCCTGTCCGACGGGTATAAGTGCTAAGCATAGGCAAAAATTGTAGGTGAAATATTCTTGAGTGGGATGTACAGCAACAATACAATAACCAACAAACCAACCTGAATGTTTCGCTGGAGCCTAGATATTCATTGAATGTTTTTTTTTAATTTATTTTAAGGTAACCTTGAAAGCTTTCGTTCCATCGCAGACAGATTTGGAGTTTCCAAAAGCACGCTACATGAAAGTGTCAGACGCACCTCATCAGCATTGGTGGAATTAATGCCAAGAGTGATTAAATGGCCTCAGGGACAACAAATTGATGAGACTAGCCGACAGTTTGCTGCACAATCACAACTTCAAAATGTCCTAGGAGCTGTAGATGGTAGTCATATTCCAATAAAGGCTCCAGCTAACCAACCCCATGCATATTTCAACAGGAAACAATTTTATTCTCTGGTTCTTCTTGCCGTATGCAATGCAGAGCTAGAATTCACATATGTTTGGACAGGAAATCCTGGAAGTACCCATGACGCAACTGTTCTTAGGCAGACAGATTTTTTCAGAGAGTGTGATAGAAGAGTTCCCCCAAACTACTATTTGTTAGGAGATTCTGCATTTCCTATACAAAGATGGATCATAACTCCATTTCGGGACTGTGGGAACTTAACAATGCAGCAGAAGATGTTTAATCGAACGCACAGTCGCTGTCGACAGGTTATAGAGCGTGCATTTGGCATGTTGAAATGCCGATTCAGAAGGCTTCTTAGATTTGATGCCTCCGATATGTCACTACTTGTTGACTCCATTCTCGCTGCATGTGTATTACACAATCTATGTATAAGTGTGGATGATATGTGCGAGATAGCAGATGAAGAGGAAAACAACGATGATTGTGTTGTTGCAAGGCAGGATTATGACTTACAAGGCTTCAGAATTAGACAGCAATTGATGCAACAACTGTTGTAAAGATCGCATGAAAGAAATAAAACTGTGTAATTAGTGTTAATAAAATTACTTTATTGACTGCTTTGCCTTTTTTCATTTAACTATAAGTGGTCAATGAGATGAAACATTGAAAGCTAGTCAATTAAGTAAAAAAGGTAGAAAAGGTCAAATCTTATCACTTTTCAAGTGAAAATAATAGAATTAACATACAAGTAAATCAAATTGTCTATAAAGGAGTTCCATTTCTGGTGGTAAAAACAAAAAGTCAAAATTTATAACACAAATTCGCAATGA
>JACSZP010018812.1:0-17533 GCA_016161895.1 Pinna nobilis
AAATCTAAAAAGTGCCATTTATTTGATTTTCTTAGCCTTCACAAATGGGTTACCACTCGGGGGCATAGTGTTTCTCAAACACATCTTGTTTTTCACAGGACATGCTGCATTATTTTACTCGGGCACGATGCCCATGTATTTGTGGAAATTATTTCAGTTGATGACACAGATGGCTGTTCATCTGTTTTATCATAATCATACTTTTATTCCACATCTATAACACCTATTACAATGCTATAGCAGCCAACCGCACGTGACTTTATATAAATAATGAAGAAAATGAAATCGAAAGGTGTGATAAAACAGGTTTTATGTCTTTTTTTTTTTTTTTCTTTTTTTTTTTATTACAGCTCAGTCAGCTGCATCAGTTGTATTGTTGAATGGAAATGATGTGAAATCACAGCAAGGTGCAAACTTTCCAATCGAATCCAATTTGAAAATAGAAATATGTGATGCTAATGGCAAAAGAATTTGGTCAGGGCCAGATTCAAATTTGGTAAGTTTGTGTTGATTTGTATTAGTTTTGTCACATCTGTTTCACTCCTAGAGGATCCATTATTTATACAGTTCTGTTGGTCTGTTACCATTTGAGGAATTCAGTGCTACAACGAACACAAAAAAATATCCTCGAAAAATTTACCACTTATCTATGGCAATTTCTTGTTTAAAGCAATTAGGTATATTACAAAATCGGGCCTATAATGAATTGAAAATTAAGACCCTGGATAAACAAAATCAGGTACTACTTTTGTAAGAGTATATCGAACCAACCAAAATTTGAGATATGCATAAAACAGAATATGGAATATCCACGACATTGTCTTGGTGTGTTGTCGACATGTTTTGTATGATGTAACCACAACTGTGCAAACAGGGACAATATACAGCACTGAAATCCTTTAAGTTGAATAATTCATGAATCATTCATAAACAATCGACTATTGTCTCCGATTGCTAGAGAAATGATGGCTGCGATGCATAAAAGGAAGAATGCCTATTTAAGGAAGTGATTGTCAATCTTCTTTGACTTCATTATAGACCAACTCCCCTGTATAATATATGTATAAATCTTTCCATGCCAACTGCATTATCAATACTTAACTCTAATTATTTGTTCGCCAAGAATGAAACTAGACGGGGCTATAGGCTTCAACTTTGGTTCGTTGTCTTTTGTTTTCTAGGCTTTCCTTTCCCACCTTTGTAGGCGTTGACATGACATTAATTTACTTCAATACAGTGAATGAGTGACTCTTCAATACTTTGCAACATATTTATACAAATGATGAAGGTGTGTATGTCCAAAGACCGGGCATCATTTGTGTTGTACAGGCACTATTTATTGCTGTTTTTATTTTTGGCTGGGCATCATTTGTGTTGTATGGGCACCAATTATTGCTGTTTTTATTTTTGGCTGGGCATCATTTGTGTTGTATGGGCACCATTTATTGCTGTTTTTATTTTTGGCTGGGCATCATTTGTGCAGTGTGGACACCATTTATTTGAAATTTTCTGATATATTTTCATTTTGCAGAATTTAACCGTTGTTCCCAATAATTCATCAGCATGCGTAACACCAGACTCAGTACAGGTAACAGCCTCTGAGGGGCTTGCAGTGTTCAAGGGATCCCTGTGTCAACCAATTGATAATGTGACTCTAAAATTTACTGCAACAAGTGCAGGAGGCACCAATATGGAGACTTTGGAATCTGCTGCATTTCAAGTCATAGGTGAACATTGTCATTCTATGCTTCATAATTGAATTATGCTCCATAAATGAGTCATGAATTCATATCAATGTTTTTAGATGAAAGTGAACATGTATAATATTATGGTGCTGCCAGGCTTTTTTTTTTTTTTGCTTGCCTTTTTTAGAACATTGCCACTTTAGCTAAGAATGCTGCTATGTTTTTTACTGAAAATTGGAAATTAAAGGAACCTGGATATATTTTAACCACAATTTCCCCACGTCAATAAAGACGATTTTTTATTGCCTATAGATTGTAAAGAAGATTTACAAGCTACTAGTAACATCTCCAGGTTTAAAGGCAATGCTTAGACTACCTTTTCAAAAACTGCTGTTTGTCAATACTTTGACTGAATTTCATATTATGTTCTTGATTTAGAATCTTAGGCTAAAGGTTTAGAAAAAGATGATTAACTGATGCATGGTGTAACCTAGCTTATACTGAAAGTAAATTTTGTAGACGAAAAAAGATATGGATAGTGAACATATTTTCAATTCATGCACCCACTATACCTGTTATACATTGTAGTGATAGCATTTGTGTGGGATTGTTGTTTCACGCTAGCGCATTTCAGCAGGATGGTTATGTAGAGTTTCATTCCTATACAAGTCCTGCATCAATGTTATATGGCATCATTGTGGTTCAAGAGTTAGTCCCAGTATATTATTTTCAATCAGAATAAAACACTTGTAAGTAACAATACATTAGATGCCAATTTGACCATTAACATTTTGAAAACCATTAAAGGTTATTATTACCATAAATAGACACAAATGCTCTTGAATCATGGAGAAATAATTTAAAGAAATATAATAAATGAATTGACGTAAAAAAAAGATAAAAAAAATGATGTTGAGTATTATGTAAATAATATCGTTCATTTTCAGAAATGATACTGATTATATACTTTATAGGTGATATATACGTTGGAAACTTTATTGACTATGGGACAGCTGGTGGTTCTGCAGATACTGGGGTATTTAGCGACCAGTTTGCACAATACGCAATTGCTGACATTGCAGAGGGAATGTACCCACATCTATTACCAGGTAGTTTTCTTATTTGAATTACCAATTCGAATTGCATATTGGATTTGATTGTTATTTCTGAGAAAATAATGAGGAGATCTTCCTTAAACCTTGCATGGCCATTGGAGATTTCCGTTTCGGTCTTGGTTTGCATGCTGTAATTTGGAACTGATTCAAAGAAAACTGGCAATACAAAGTTGGAACTCAAGTTTTAAAAAGTCAATTCTATTATCACATTTCTGAGATGAGAAAGTATTGGAGGGGTCAACATTCAATAGCAGTTTATGAATATTATTGTTATAGGAGTTAAATCTAGATTTTGTTGTTGTCACTAGGTCGATCTTTGCATCTGAAGTCCTACAACACCAGAGGTAAAGTTGGAATATGTGTTAAAGAATTCCAGAGGATGCTTGCTGAGTCAGAGGTAATGGAATGATTTAGTTGTACATGAAAATTCATAGACTATAGATATATCCAGGTTAGATGCAGATGCAGGTTTTCCAATGTTTGACATACAAAGTCTAAGGATAGGTTATGATAGCATTCAGGACCCAGTTGCACAATAGTTTTACTCATAGTTAAATTTAACTATGAACTTATCGGTGGTTAAATTTGTGGTTGTGATAACTCTAAAATAAAATTTTTATTAGTAAATTCGTAATTAACTTACTAAACAACCATGCAGTAGCATTTGCATATAGTTTGCAAATCACAAGCTAGAATTTTTACTTCTAAATCATGGCTAACTACAAGTTAATTTAACAATGCATTGTGCAACGGGGTCCAGATGTTATGCTCTTTGTTGGACAATGCTTCCAAGCATGTGCCTTGTGTTTTACACCTTACCTAATTTGAAGCTTACGATAGAGTATTTTTGAACTTGATTTGGTCTGATCATGTTTATCCTCTCAAAACAGTCTCTGAAGCTCATACTTTGAAACTTTGAAAATTAACTTACTCAAGTTGGATAAACATGATATTCAATCCCAACTTGTTGAATGTGTTATCTCTGATTTTCTTTTTATAGGAAAAACCACATGAAAGAATCAGAGGTATACTCGGTATGGGTAGTAATACTTTGACAGAAAAGATGGGACCACTTCTGGCATCAAGTGAAATGACATCAATAGCATTTAGAGAAGACGACTATGCTTTCGGTGACAAGGTATAACTTATATGTACATGCAAAGACTATTTTCAATAGCGGAGTTGTTGTGATCTTAATTAGTTCAAAATATTCTGAAAGTCTTTTATTAACCCAGTGATCAATGTTGGGGAAGCATATTTATGTTACCGTCATATGTTCATTTGCCCTTCTATCCAAATACATTGTACATATACATGGCTTATCCTACTTCTACAGCTTCAATATTTAGTTCGATGAGTATGCATATAATGGAGTTATGCATATCAAAAGGGTTTTTATTTTTGTCAAAGTATCTGTAGATTGACTCAGTCATTTAAGAGCCACTTGGGATTCACAGTAGCATGTTTCTCTTTAGATCTTACGGTCATGGGCAGAACTTGTCTAACAGAAGCAGTTTACTTTTCTTGCCTCTTTGATTTCTGATGAGACAGTAAAAAACAAGGTCCTATGTCACAGTAGGTATTTGTATACAAAAGAACATCTTACATCTCCATATAAGTGAAAGGCTCTTGAGCAGGGGGTTAGAGAACTTCTACACTGAATTTGTCATTTTTTTATAGTGGCTACATACATGTACAAAGAACATTATACTGGAATGCATCATATGTATTTTATAGATATGCCTGGTTTATAGTTTAAACATACAGTCTAACCTGCCTTAGCGACCCACTGAATTCAAGGAAAACCTGTCTTATGTGACCTAAATGAGTGATTCCCAAAATGTTTTTTTCCTATGTAAATCACTTGAATTAAGAGACCACCTGTCATATGTGACCCTTTTTGCTCCTCCTCTTGGACGGTCTCTTAAAACAAGTTAGACTGTATGTACACAAAAACAATTGATAGTATAGTAAATAAATTACAATGTAATTCAAAGCTTTTCTGTTGCCAGGTGTTTATTTACGGATTATTTGCAGCAACTGAGGTTTGAATATAATCCTTGGTCAAACATAGTAACCAAACCTCAAAATATAGTTTCTTGTGTTTAAAAGATGGTTTAACCAAAAGTTTAATTTGACCATTCCTTTTGTTGCAGAATCAAAACCCAGGTTTAATGTCAGTCCTTGTTTTTGGTAGGCTCTTTTATTCCGGTCTTATGGGCAATGTTCCAAAACCGATGAGTCAGAAAACAAACTTAGATTAACTACTTAAAGTTTTTTGTCTTTTTTTATTATTACAGGGTGTTTATCCATACTACAACCGACTGTCCTGGGACATGGGGAGCACATACCACAGTGTCATGTTAGCGGCTAAAACACGAAGTTGGACACAGATAGTATGTTTCATGTTATGCAATACAAATTGTACTGAAATATGCAATTTATGATAAAAAAAGAGATGAAATTCCAATTCAAATAAAAAACATGAGATGAAATTCAATACTCAAATGAAATAGCAATATTAACCAAGACAATACCAAGCAAAGGACTCCAATGTATCTACATATTTGACCCCTTTAACCCATTTGCAGGCACAGCAATGCACAATTATATCATGCTGTAGACAGAATGAAATGATATGTTCTATTTGATATAGAATTGTAAGCAGTTGATATATAATATATGTCACAGACACTGCCCCAAAACAAACTGACGACAGATATGCCGTTTAGCCTGTGAAAGGATTAAATTTGAGGAAATGGGCGTTGATAATGATTTTTATGCAAACTTGCACATTTTTAGCTGAATGTCAGTGTGCAACTTTATTATGGTGTTACAGGTCTGAGATTCAACTTTGGTCATAATTGACCTACTTTATTTCACTGGTATTACAGATCATACCTGATTTAAAATCTTGTATGTGAGAGTATATTTATGAGTTACAGATGTAGTTAAAGTTTTGTTCCTGTTGAACAATTCTTGGCAGAGTTATACATTGACTTTTATTGTCAGGGGACTAGTGTTATATTACTCAGCAAGCAAAGACTACCGTACGGACTCGCGTATTAGTGGGTTTTTCTGGAGTGAAATTACGGCCACAAAGGCGGGTACTGACTTATAAGCGAGTTCTAGTCTGTAGGCAAAAAAATCGGGCCTTATTTTACTCGAGGTAAGTTATCAGAACCTGTGACTACGACCTGGATAATGACCTTCCGGTCCGTCCATCAATATCAGTAAGTATATTACGTTGCCTCTGTAAATAAACTGATATA
Source organism: Pinna nobilis (assembly GCA_016161895.1). NCBI lineage: Eukaryota > Metazoa > Mollusca > Bivalvia > Pterioida > Pinnidae > Pinna > Pinna nobilis. Next base: position 6,073 of record JACSZP010018812.1, read on the forward strand.
AAATGTACCTTGTTGTTGTTGTTTTTATTTGAAATATGTTGATTTACATGTAAATATCCATCTAAGTTGTATACAGGACAAACACGTGTTCTACTCAGCCGGCTGCCATTTATAAGGCATAACCGGAAGACAAGTAGAATGTACGTTCCAGAAGTGACGACAGACAGAGCGGGGTTAAAATTCCGATTGAAAAAAAAACCTTGTATGCTAATACCTTTACTCAAAATTTATTGCACTAACAAGAAGCCATAGATAATATATGTTTAGAGTGTAGGCCTAGATAAGCGTCAGTTATAAGTATCGGTATCAATAAACAATGGCATAGACTTTCGTGTCAAAACACTTGTGTACACACGTGATAAACAGTAATCAGTGGTCACTTCCAGTAATCAGTGGTCACTTCCAGAGAACAATAGATCAATCAAGCCTCATGGATTATTCACTTAATTTGGAGTTAAAACGATAGATAACACGTGCGTGACAGATAATTAAATACAAGAACAATTCCTGGCGCGTGCCCAGGGTTGGTCCGTTTTCAATTTTAATCACTGTCAAGACTCTTCCTGATGAGCACTTAAACAAACATTTACTTGAATTAGGGCGGGTAAATAAACGTCAGTGGAGCGTGTCAGATCAGGCCAGGTAGGCTAATCTGTAGATCTACATCGTTTTCTACATATAACAAAGTCGAATTATATTGAATTATATTTTATTGATATTAAATAGATGCAAGTACCAGTAGGCCTAGAAAAAATGTCAATCTATATTGCGGAATTTCAGACACTGTGACCTACGAGTGTGTAAGACACTCCGTAGAAGTCTTTTTGTAAAATATGAAGCATAGAATGTGATAGAATCATAGATCTGGATTTTTATTCGTATGTAGTATCGTTCACATAACTGACAATTTTCCCTGAGAAAGATTCCCAACATTTTTTTCACATGATGTATTTCATCGTTTTTTGACACCGACTTATATGCGGGTCATTGACAAAATCCCTGAAATTTAGGTGCAAAGTCTACCTCCGACTTATAGGCGAACCGCCTTATGCGCGGGTCCGTGCGGTAGTTCAAGTTGAATTCTCATCACTGACACTTGAATACTCAATAGGTTCTATGTTTCATGAGGTCTTTCACCATATAATTCTTCTTTTTTTTCATTGTAGATTTGTATCAGACAAACAGACTACAGAATAAATAATGTGTTTTTCGAAAAAGCAAAATCATTTGGCATTAAAGTTGTAGCTGAGGTGAGTATCACTTCTATACTTTAGGAGACTGCCAGTCATAAAGACATAATGAGGTCTTGGGTTCTAATCTGTGCTATGGATGCAGGTGGCTTTTATTGGCCTCTCCTGGTTGTACAATAGGGTCTTAGTTAAGGACTTAAACTGAAATGGTAATATGACAAAATGGCATTTTGTATTTCATCTATGTACATGAAATCAAGACAGTCAATATATTAAATGATTTAATGCTGCACATGTATATTTCCCCACTGTAAATATAGATTCCCCTCTTTCTGATAGTAATAGGGGCACCACACAGTTGAAAGAGATTTTCAGAATAGGTGGTCTTGCAAGACAAATTCCACATATGTTCACTAAGAGTTAGCCGATAACCAATCGTAATAATTGTTTTAACCTCTTGTCATTTACTTGTGACAGTATATTTTCACTGATATCTGAAAAACATGTCAGCAGTGATGAGGCCAACTTGTACAAAACAAGGCCTTATTAATCCTATTCCAGAGGAAGAAATTCAGACTCAACATCTACTAGTTTTACTTATAGTGATGAAACCATTTATTCATAGTGAACGAAATATTTACACTTAGAAATAGTCTGATAACCATTGTTCTTCTTAAAAGTGGACATGTTGAGTTTAAAAGCAGTATCAGAAAAAAAACTTTATTTATGATGGTTATTTTATCATTTATTACAGATAACAATTCCTGTATTGTCTACAGATCAAATTGTGAATGGAAGTCTTGAAACAGAAATGCAGAAAATCAGAAACACTGGAACACGCATTATTTTTGTATTTGTCTCTCCACCAACGTTGTATCATGTCATGACTGAAGCAATGCGGTAAGATGTCTTTGGAATCTGTCTAGAGAGTGCAATCTAATGAGGTATTTGCGGTCCCTACATTACCTGTTGTTTTTTTTGCTGGATCCTCCTAGGGGTATCTTTGAATTTTTATGATTTTTCTTAACTTCAAATGAGAAAAAAAGTGAGGGAATTTTTTTATGCCTTCATTTTGCATGTCAAAACTTCCTCAGGAAATTGAATGTAATTTTACAGAAAGCATGTAGTGTATATCACCAACCATCTTTGTGTTTATTTGGCAATAGAGCCTCAGGGGGTACCCCTCTTAAATCCTCTCCAGAACTCGGTGTTTTTTCCTGTGAACCCGAGAACTGTGGCATGTAAAACTAATTCAGGACATTTTTTTGGTCAAATTTATGGCAGATATTTTGCCATTTCTCAATGGCAAATCATATACTTTTTCCCCAAATTTTTTGCCCAAAATATTCCCAATCATAAAGATAAAAATAACAGTTAGGACAAGCAACATTAATTTAGCTTGCTGTTAGATTTTTATGCAATTTTTATCTTAATTAAACATAGCAAGTGGAAAGTATAAGGGTCTATTTTGATAATTACAATTGGTACAGATTTCATAATTACATGCAAATGATCCAAGTTTTTTGTGGAAATGGAGCATTATTTGTGAAAATGGAGCAAAAATCCCAATTTCAGTACCATGGACCATGTTCCTAAAATAGTGAGAAAAAGTGCTGTGATTACATCTTCATACATTGATGTGTGAAGAAGTGTTATTCATTTTGGTTCCATTCAGACAAAAGATGTTTTTGACACCATACTTTTTGGACTTTGTCATTTTTTTGACATTTTCCACTAATGTCTTGGTCCTCTCCTTATATTTATGTTGCTCAGGTGAGCAATATAAGCCCATTTGAGCCTCTTGTTAATTCATGTTGAGAACTTTAATTTCCACCTGTATCATATATTTTGTTTGGCATATCCATTGGTGCTCCTCCATATGAACGAAGGTGTATTGGAAAACAACTGCATCTTGTAATGTATACAGATGTTTGCTGAAGTGTTGATTTATTTTATCAGTTCAGGACTTTCAGGACTTGAAGGCTATCAATGGGCCACTGTTGGAATTTTTTCCTGGTTGTTTCCCTGGGCAAATCAATATGGTGGATGTAAAGCAGATGTAAGTTAATCTTACTCACAAACTACCAATTTATGTTTTGTCATATTATCATGATGTAAATGGGTCATTCCAAAATAAAGTGCAACATTGGTACATGTATTTTGAAATTGAAATGCAAGTTTTGATGACAATATATTACCTCAGCAGTGTAAAAATAGTTTGATTTGAAAGACTAAATTACTAAGAGATAACAGAAATAGTTTCATTTCATGTGTAGAAGAAGATTTTTTTCTGATGAAATAGTATAAAAAAAACCCTGCAAAAATGTGGATTTGTTTGTGACATATATTGGTCTTAGTCTCACATTTTGAGGTTAAATTGGTAAATCAAATAGCCCATATCTTTATATCATAATTAATCATCAATTTTCCGAAAGGGTCAGTATTTATTTGGAATTGGCGAACTCCAAATAATATCAATATTTGTAATACTTTTATTAGACTATAAAAACGAGTTTGGATGTCACCATGTTGGTAAAAAATATTAGCATATTCAAAGCTTTATATTTTCCAACTCCACCAGCATTGGAAGCTACAACACCAACACTCTGGTACAATGTATGTCTGTATTTTTTATCTAGAAAAGAGATTATTCTTAAAATGTATATATATATATATATATATATACTCAAATTTTTTCAGGAAAATGTTAGGTTTATTTATAGATGTCTGTCAAAATTGACGTCCACAACTTGAGTAAAATTTTTCTGATTGTAATCGATTTCAGAGATTCCATATTGGCGTTATTTCCTTTTATCTGAACTATTTGGGGAATATGTCATTAGTAATTGAGTACATACACACTTTAACAGCAGAAATATGGTTAAAGGCTGTCAGTCAACTGCACATTGGAATTTACTTTCACAACAAAATGATTGTGCATGTCTGAGTCTGTGTGGTAATGTACAAAATGAAAATTGTTCTAAATAAATGTCTGAGTCCAAATATTAAACAATTACAGTTACAAAAATTCATTGTTAAAATTTGAAGTCAATTTGTTTTGTAATTCATAGCCTAAAATCTAAAATGAAGTGCTATCGCTACACTTTTTGTCAAAATGGCATGTTTCTTTTCACTGGCATTTAATTTTGGAAGTTAGCTCCCCTGTTCATTTAGCTACTTGACAGACTTTTACCTTACCAAATCTAAACAATAAGTAACAGATATTAGTTATTCCTTTTTTTTGTTGGAATAATTCAATTGATATTCATTATATCTTTAAAATCTACTTTTTACTTTAGCTAGCGGCAATATTTTTCGACTGCAAGTGATTTTCATGTAGGTTGTTAAAATGTCATGTAGATTATGCCCGGAGCATTAATGATTAATATAACAAGGATCCCCCTTCACAAATGAATTCATTTAACCATCAAGTTTGAGTTTAAATACATTTTCTTCCCCACAGTGCAAGAAAACTTGGAAATATAATTAAACCTGGTGCAGATAAGTCTGAGGAATAAATTGATCACTGGAGGGGCTTCCATGGCCTAGTGGTTTGCATGTTTGACTTCAAATCAAGAGGTCCAGGGTCCGAGCGCATTTATCATATTGTTAAAGAACTCTACGGCTGTAATTGCCAAGCATAGGCTAAATTTGGCCCTTCACTGACACGTTGATATCTCCATATAAGTGAAAGATTGCTGAGTGAGGTGTTAAAAATAATGCAATGACAATCATCACTGACAAAAGATATTTGATCTGAAACTGTCATATTAAAGTAACATCAATATAAGATCCGCAATTCCCATGTATCAGATTAAATCTTAATTTCATCTATTCTGATTAATTTTTATCATTATTTGACCAAAATAGTAAAATTAGTATTTTTACTATTATACCAAATATAAATAGGTAAAAAAAAGTTTTTAATTTTCAGAGAGAACAAAAATTAGAGTAAAAGCATGCACATAATACATAACAAAACACAGTCTGCATGTCCATAGTATTTTGATTTTATTTTAAAAACAAAACTTGCATCTTCTTTTAATAGCATTCTGCTTGTTCAATATGTTATGTTATTTTATTTCAGCCTATCTATACATGTACACACAAGTTTATAGGATGGCATGGATTTGCCTCAACTTATTATATTCGTGGCTATAAATCTGATCTTTGGAAAAGTTTACTGGAGAGACACAGACATACTCACAGAGTTGGTGCAAATTTGAGAGGGACTGTTCCAAAACTTCCATATACAGAGGTAAGTTCGGAAGAATAGGCTATTCAGAATGCTTATTGAATGTGGCTCTGTTACCTATTCTTTAAACAAGAGTAACCTGTTTTAATAACTTCATTTAAATTTAAACGATGAATGGTCAACTGGCTTCTGTTGTTCATTAGTGGCTTGTTATAGTTTTGTTTTTGAAGTATTTTATCACGACACTTTTGCACAGTTTTACTTAGCTAATTGATATCATACTATTACAGTGCTCCAGATAATTTTTCAGCCAAAGGGTAATAGTACCCACTTTTGAAACCTTGTTGGTAAAATATACTTTTTTATCAAGTTTTCAGCATGGTACATGTACAGGTGGTGATGTACAAATAAAATTGATTTTAGTTCATATAAAGATAAAGGAAATACCAAATTGAATTTGTTGTTTATATTAACTATTGATGTAAAATACTTTATTTTGTCAGCCTCATCTTTTTAAGCTGTTATATCCTAGAGATCCTTCTATATTTTCTGCCATACCACAGTCAGAGACTTTTAACAACAGATGCAACGTATCATAGTCATATAAAGCAGGAAAAAATTAAATTGATTTTCATCACTGTTTGAATGTACATGTAGGCCTACTTATGATACATGATGTACGGTATAATGCCTATGTAACAGATGCATTTAAGAACAATGCATATTTTGTCAATTTTAAAGGGTCAATTACACAAATATGCAGCTTATTTAGAGCACTGCTATAAGAGCCTAGTAAGGGACTAAGTCTAGAACTTTACACATGTGAAACACTTTGTCAGGACACTAGGAAGTATTCGTTTTTTTGTACTGAATTTAAGTTATTGATGGAAAAGCTGTTATAAAAATTAAATACAACAGAATATAATGAATTGAATCTTTTCTTTCAGATTATTGCTGTCTTTGCCTTGGCATATGATGGTATACGGATGTTTGCAGAGGCCTTTACAGACTTAATTGAAAAGAATGTGACGATAACTGGTCCTGAATTGACTAATGCTGTTAGATCGGTAAAGCCATCTAAAATATATAATCTGGTTCTTAGGCAAATGTTGCTAAAACAAATGAGGGAAGGGAGTTTATTCCTGTTTATTGATGAAAAATCAAATGAAGGAATAATTTGTTTCGAAAACATAATTGCCAAGTCTCATCTACAAATTGGGAGACTCCCAATTTTTCATGTAAAATTTTGATAATTTCTTACAGAAAAATGCAAAAATCTTAAATTTCCCTATGAATTCTTTGTAAAGTTAAGTCTACCCATGAGATTGAAAAATCTTTCCCATGGAAAGTTTTAAAGGTTAGCAAGTATGCCAAAACTGAACCTTATGTTTGTGAGTCAAATGCTTGGGTATGTGGGTTATATCCCTGTCAACATATTACTGATGAGGCATACCAAGATGGATGACTAATTTTCTTACAATACATTTTGTTGGTACCATATTTCCAGCTTTTATTGTATTATACTGAATACATCTGAGTAATCTAGAATGATGTGTGAGGAAGTATTGCTGTTTCGGGTTCCATTTGGAAATCATATTTTTGACACGTTTTTTGTACTCCCAGAAAAATTTAGTCGCTCCTTTGTCCGTCTGTCTGAACCATATTTTCTAGACCCTTTCATCGATTTAGTTCATACTTACAAAATTTAATCCTCATGACCCATCTTTCATTGTCAAGGTCATTAAAAAATCTTATTTTGTTCATATCTCCTTATTTAGTCCACATTTCCTTTCAGTTTTGAAAGGCACTGTCGATTGATCTTAATGCAAACAAATGTTACAAATGTCATAAAGGTATGCATTGACCTTCATCAAGGTCAAAAGTCAAGGTCATTCTGGATTTATGACCTAAATTATTTATTTTGACTTCATCTCCTTTAAATATCTAGATACCTTGATTATAATTCATCAACGTTATCTACATTTTATGTCACAAATAAGTTACCCCTCAGAGAAGAAGACAAGATTTTTGCTTAACTACAGGTTAAAGTTTGCTTCAGGGAGCATACATCAGGGTTGGGCACCATAAAACTTGAAAATTGACTTAAGTCTGAGAATCCAGTCTCTCAGCCAATCAGAATTCAGGATGAGCTAGATTTGAGAACAATTTCAGATTTAAGGAAATTCAGAAGTTTTATGGTGCCAAGCCCTGAACTTACTGATTGACTTGTTTTCCTTTGTCATTTTTGACATTTTCAGCTACAACTACAAATTGCCTTTGATTTCATCAGTTTGCTTTATTACATGCTTTAACATTAAGGTCTACAAGTACATGTATTTTCTTTAGCAAAAAAATGACTGAATCTAATTTTTGAATTTTTTTGACAACAAAAAATGAAGGGGAGAGGGTGTTTTTGCAAATATTCTACTTCTTCAGGAAGACTGCATGGATTTTATGGTTGGATCCACTTAAGGATGGGGTCAAATAGGTCCAAATGGGTGCCATTCCTTTAAGAAACTATTTCAGAAGGGCTGCATAGAATGATACTGAATACATCTGAGTGATCTAGAAGGATGTGTGTTTATGGTATCATTCAGAAATCAAAATTTTTACATGTTTTTTATTTTCAAATTAGTCATAGTTGGACATTTTCAGCCAATGTCTCCTGATGCTATATTGCTCAGGAGGGTGATATAGGCCCATTTGGGCCTCTTGTTTGTCATGTTGATCTTTCCATACGTTACACTTGAAGGATGTTTTTTTTAGCTCACCTGAGCCGAGGCAAGTGAGCTATAGTCAAAGCGCACCGTCCGTCGTTCTTCTTTAGAACCACTGCAGGGATTTTGATGAAACTTGGCAGGGTTGAAGAACTCATGGTCACCTACAAGTGTTGTTGTTTTTCGGTTGGATCCACCTAGGGGTGGAAAAGAGGCGGGGCCAAATAGGTCCAGATGGGTACCCTCCTTTGAGAAACTTCTTCTCCAGAAGGGCTGCATAGAATGAAAAACTGAATGCATCTGAGTGATTTAGAAGGATGTGTGAAGAAGTGTTGTTGTTTTTGGTTCCATTTGGAAATCAACTTTTTGATGCGTTTTTGATGTTTTTTCGGTCTTTGTCATTTTTTGACATTTTCAGCTTCTTTTTCTAAACCACTGCAGGAATTTTGATGAAAATTGGCAGGATTGAAGTACTCATAGTCACCTTCACACGTTGTTGTTTTTCGGTTGGATCCACCCAGGGATGGAAAAGGGGAGTGGTCAAATATGTCCAGAACGGTTTCCTCTTTTGAGTAACTGCTTCTTTAGAAGGGCTGCATAGAATGAAAAACTGAATGCATTTGTGACTTTTTAGCTAATGTCTTTAATTCCTGTTTATTTTGGTATTACTCAGATGAGCGTTATAGGCCCATCTGTGCCTCTTGTTTTTTATCATGATGATCTTTTCTTCTGTAGGTTTCATTCGAAGGATTAACTGGAAGCATAAAGCTGACAGCTCAAGGAAATAGACCAGGATATCGTGGTTTTATAAGTATTTCTAACCCTCATCCTAGAAATGTTTCTGCTGGTCCAGCAGCAGTAAGTATGAAGTTACTAGTCCACTACCATCAAGCCAGAGAGAAAGAACTATCAGTTTCCTTATTGTCTATTTGCCACATTCGTTTCCAGTGGGTTTTTGTTCACTTTTATTGCAAATATAGATGGTATTTGTCGTTTTCTGGTGAACACTATGTTTATTTCATCATGTGAGGCAGGTGAAAATATTTAACAAGAGTGCAGAACATGATCCTTAAATTTATATTCTGCCTTACAAGATGAAATAAACATGATACTCACCATTACAAGATACATTCTATTTAAAACATTTTCCTTTGTGTATTCAGTTTTCCAGTCTTTACTTTTTGTACAAACTGCAGAAATTAAATTGATTTTCCCTATGTGCAATGTTTCAGACTGAGCCTTTGCAGGATTTCCACAAATTTAGCTCTCAAACCCACAAACAAAGGACATTTGTGCCCCTAAATAGGCACAAAATAAACTGTGTTGGCCTGATCTAACGTTAAAATGGTTAATTCGTTGATGTTGTGGAAGACTAGTTTGATAATGAATATGACGTCTACTCAGAAAATGAATCTGACTCTCAGTCTGATGTTGAAAGTGTTGTTTTATAGAAACTTATAAATGCTTATATGCTGATGTTGAAAAAAATGTTGAATTCAGTTCAGATGCTGTTTACCAAGTTTTTATTATGTCTATTAGAACATAAAAAAGAAGGATTCGAATCTGTGTAGCGCCACGCTGCGGTCGGCCGTCCCTGTCTTTTGAATGAGACATTAAAAACCTAGGTCCCATGTCACAGTAGGTGTTGGCACGTTAAAGAACCCTCCCTGCTCAACATCCAGCAGTGCCAAGCATAGGCAAAATTTGTCATCATTCACTGGCACACGGCCTTATATATTTTATGTCAATTGTTAAATACTGATAAAATGTGATGCCAAAATTTCAGTAATAAATTGATGGTCACTTGGTCCAGTCCTAATGTAGATGACCACTTACTATCCTCATCTGTTTATAGTTGTGGCTATCTATATGTTTCAAATATACAGGCTCATGCACTTTGATACGAGCTTATGTATTTCTTATCCTATCAACCCGGTTGGCTAAACAAATATTTTTTTGTGAATTTCCAACCCTGTAGAACATAAAATAATTGACTTCTAGGTAACAAAGACCAAAAGATCAGATAGGTGGCACATCACTACAAATGAAATCAAGTATACACTAGGTTCTTAAATGTTTGTATCATGTTGCTCCTTGGCAAGTTTTTACAAGGTGTAAGGGTTTACATTTTACTTTGATCAGTGTCATGTGTCTTTAACTTAAATGGAGATGTTAGATTAGAGAAGGATATTGATGTTGATCCCCTTTTTACACATATGCGTTGCCTGAAACAAGTTACTAGCAATGCTCAACTATCAGAATCTCTGTTCAATGTGTGCCATGTTTAACTTATTGCACAAATTTGTCATTTCTTTTTTTTTTTCAGACAGCAATTTTTGCAAGGTCATTTATTCTTGAGTCAGAGTTTTCAACTAATCAAGTAGAAATTTCAAATGAGGCCAACAGACCATTGAATCTCCCACCATGGAACCATGTTGTAGCCAACTTCTCCATAGCAGAAACTCCATATCTCAATAAAATACTGTAAGTGTCACTGTAGGCCTACAAGATCAACAAATAAACTGTGTTCAAGTTGCAATTCGAATGATCAAATTAACGACTAAAAAACATGGTTGCAGTAGACTTTGAAATGTGTTTGAATTTTGATATAAGGAAGGTTCTTGATAATTGTTTGAAATTCCTTTTAATCTGCTTTATAAGACATTCTTGTAATACCATTTTGTCTTCAAGGTTCTTTTTGTCAATTGAATTATATAGCTATGTTTGTTTTAAAATTTATGGCTATGTATGTGATCAGTTTGAGGATAATAGAAAATTGACTTTAAGTGCATAAAAATCTCTTATTTTGATTTGAAATAACCTTGTAAAATACTAAAATATCTGCCTTTGATACTTGTGTATTTATAACAACTGATAATTGTTTGCCTGGGACCGCTGTGCCTAGTGGTTTCTTGTGTCGGACTTCTGATTGTGAGGTCTGGTGTTAAAGCCTGAATCATGCTGCGTGTGGCTGTCCTTGTCTTTAGGAGGAGACAATAAAAACCGAGGTCCTGTGTCACAGTAGGTGTCGGAATGTTAAAGAACCTTCCCTGCTCATTGGCCATAAGTGTGGAGCAGAGGCAAAATTGGTCACCCTTCACTGGCACATGTTTTGTGATATTTCCATGTAGATGAAAGATTCATAAATGGAGAAACAACAATTCAAACGACTGATCTTTTGACCTATCATACTAATTATCTAGGACTATGTTTAAAACTTTTACATTTGCCCCATTGTTTCCTATTGCAGTCAAAATGATACCAATGGGGTTTTTTTTTTATACCCCCCGCCAACAAAGTTGTAGGGGGATATACTGGATTCACCATGTCTGTCCGTCTGTCCATGTATTCCGCACCAT
>JACSZP010018822.1:0-17868 GCA_016161895.1 Pinna nobilis
CATCGTCATTAGTATATGTTACTGATGGGGCATAGTAATCTGAAAATGAAAAGTGCAAATATATATATATATATATATATATCTTTTGTTTTGTTGACGAAATCTTAGGCTACCCCTTGTTTTAACCAATCCATACTTTTTCAGTATTTAGAATTACTGTAAATATTTAAAGATACCCCTCTCTTTCGGATAAGACAGCAAAAACAGATGTCCCGTGGTACAGTAGGTGTCGGCAAGTTAGATAACCTACCTTTCTTTTTGGCTAAAAGTGCAGAGCATAGGCAAAATTTCTTGCCCTTTAACGGCGAACGATGTTGTCACCATATATGTGGAAGATACTTAAGTGGGACGCTAAACAATAATACAAAACAAGTTTGAAAATAAATTTAATTTTATCATATCTAATTGTGTTGAACATTTATAAACGTGGTGTTTCATATCAAAGCTGCAACTGAGGAAGCATAATATCTGTATATTCATATTCACTTATGCAGGAAAAGAGAAAGAACGCAAATACATCTTACATCTTCTTTTTTCCGGTATTTATTAGCCTCACCTCGAAGTTTTCCTCGCAGATCAAACTTGACGCAATCATCTCTATCTTTCCTTGACGTCATAACCTTTTGTTGTGTGTCATGTTCGGCTTCATCGTAGGTATTCTGAACAGGAGATGGCGAGTCGTGATTCTCTAGCCTCTCATCTAGGTCTAATATGTAGGCGATTGATGAAAATTCAGAATAGACATAGTTATGTATGAAAAAAACAAGCTAAAGGTATCGTATTAAACCAGACAGAAAGAAAAATCACAATCAAGTTTCCAGGAGAATGAGAATCAATGTTTGTTAAGAAAAGTGTCGCAGCGAACATTCATTTGACATCAAAATAGTAACTCACATCCATTCTAATGATACTGCAAAGTGTTAAAATTGTAGAGTCGTTGTATTTTAAGAAAAACATAAAAGTCACACAAAATTTAACTTATAATATCTTATAATCACTGTTTTTTATTATAAATAAATCGACTGAAAATATATGATATTGTATGTGCTTCTGGATTTCCACTTTTTGGATAAGCCCATACATCATTATATAGGAACTAGGGAATGAATTTACAACATATTCTAACAATACGTGTTGCTCTACAGAAGCGCTATTCAAAACACATAATATTGAAAAGTAAATCAATTCACACAAGGATATTTACACGGCATTATGTTTCAAGGTCAAAGAAAAAGGAAGTTGAAGATATTAAATTAAAACATCATTTATCGAACGTCATGCAACAACATAGCAAAAAAAGACAACTTTACCACAAATAACTATCCACACAACCCCACATTAACTAAAAGATGGAGTAACAAGAAAGCTATTAAAATGGGATGAGTTCAGATACCCCAGAAGAATAAGCAACTACTGGTCAAAATGTAATGCACCTGGCGTGTCCTCTATGTTTAAAATTTAGGAATTTGGCATGTCCGGTGACCGTCGCGAACAATAAGAAAAATGCGGTATAGAAACACGGCAAACAGAACGTGTTAGGTAGTATGGACGTGTTCGGTAGTATGGACGTGTTCGGTAGTATGGACGTGTTCGGTAGTATGGACATATTTCTCGAGGGAATTATTTTTGTTGTTGAATGGTCTCTACGGATTTTGACAAGGACATTTCTTTTCATTCATTTCATCTGAATTTGACAGTGGACCCCAGGTGAATCGAACTTCCCCTCCCTACCCCCACCCCCATGGCACTTGCTTCCGCTTTTGGGGTTTTCAGAGGTCTGTCCAATTTTCACAAAATTTGTATATGACCTCCTGATTCTCCTAGCGATCGATACTTTAGTATATGCTACGAGTGTTTTCATCTAAGCTACAAAGTCTTAATACCCATAAGCCCCTGTTAAATTGTTTCAGTATTTCAGGTACATATTGAATTACTTTACCTGCCGACTATACGTTTTTTAAAAAATACAAAAAAGAAAATTTCACGAAAGAATAATTTTAAACAGTGCAACAAAAACTCATATGCTTCATATTGAAATGAAGAAAAACATGCATCTTTAACTGTGTAAAATTACGTTTTTCTATTTCATACCTAGCAAAATTGAAAAAACAAAACAAATTTTGTGTACTGAAAGACAATTATGCCTTATGAATTAGTAATAGCTCAATTAGTACATTGGCAATATGAACAACTAGTCGTGTAAGCAAACATTATAATGAATAATGAAAACTGAAACGTGCCCAGTATAATAACTTTTTGTTAATAGTGCATAGAATATCTATGTTAACTATGTGGTAAGTGGCACATTAATTTTGTATGATAACATTGTTCTTGTTTTAAGTATACTGACACTTAACATATATTAGATAAGCGGATCAATATAGATTTTTCTTAAAAAAAGTATTCAAATAAGATTAAAGTTGGATAGGAAAAAATATTGACTCTACATGACAACTAAAGGCAATAAAAAGAAAATCGAAATTGAATCCCGAAAAGGGGGAATGGGAAAAAGTGCCTTGGAAGTGTCAGCATTTCTTAAATGATAGCAATACATATATACTTTAAGGGAAAAACACCCTTGTAATTTTTTACCTCGTTGAATGTTTCCTTTTATACTTCACGTTAAATGAGTATTTCGAAGTCAACTTGCTAAAAGGTTCTAATGGAATATATCAAACAAACAAAAAAACAAAAACAAAAAAACAGAAAAAAACTTATAGAAAAATTATAAATATTTGTAAACTTAATGAGCTTAAGCTGGAAAAATAATTCTAATTAACATTGAGAATTAGTAAAAATTTGATACATTATTCAAATATCTACTCATTCTAATCAATATCTATTTATCATCATTTTTTGTTTTCACTTTGTTGTTGTCGTTTTATAGTTTTTTTAGAAAGAAATTACTTAACAGACGAAACTTCTAGCACATCTGACTGGTACAAGGTGTCCAAAATCGCCAGTGTTATTTGGTCTTTTATATTTAACAAGGAATGAAATACAAGAAGATTAAACATTTAATATGAGACAAAGGTTTGTCTGAAGAAGATAGAACCAGTCTGAGCAAAATTTGGACTTGAACCCTGGTCCCTCCAGTAACCATAGTTTCACTTTGTCATAAGTGTACATACTCTTCACATTGTACATTTGACGGCATGTGCGCCACATGGTTCGTTTGGTTCTTTGTGTTGTTTATTTTTCAAATGCCTAATGTCGTAACTTATTACATAGATAGGGACATTTAAAAATTCATCAATCTTCACTATTTTGTAAACATTAAGCTATTATAAACTGTTAACAAGAGATAAATATTTGTTACATTGACTGAAAAAAACGTTTTTCTCCATTTCCCCAATTTGATTATGAAAATATATTATGAGACTCATTAATGCGTCCCAGATTGTGCAATTTCAATTCTATTATTTAGTTTTCTTTTGTTTTTCTTTTCATGTTTGCAATGAATTGCCAAAGAATAAAAAACGTAGAAAATGTAACAATTAACCCCTTAAGCCGTACTTCGATTAATCCAGGCTTTTCATTTACTGGAATTTTTCCTGAAGTTATCAAGCAATAGATTGCAAAACAAATCTGCCATGTTTAAGAAAAGAATCTACATATTTAAGAAATAAAATCAACGCACATAGGTTTGAGACTTTTTCCATACCTTAGACATCGAAAGAAAACTGCTAGTCTTTCTATTCTATAATATGTAAGAAGTTACAACATTGTTACCAGATGTAAAATATAAGAACATAGGAAAATCAATGTGCCACTTTTGTGCTAGAATACACACCCCAGTAGTAATTCATCATACCAGCATCATAATGATCTTGGAACTTCTTTTTCCGGGTCGCACCAATCATCGACTCGCTACTAGAATTACTACTCGGTGCTGGTCTTTTTGATGAATCCAGTTCTATTGGCACCATCTCAGGTCCACATGTGATAAAGTTGTCATGGTTCCGAAACTCATTGAACAACTGACTGAAACTTTCTACCTATATTAAACAGAATTTAGAGTTCAAAACAATTGGATTTGAATATGGAATATTCCGAACAATATTGATGTTTCATGCACTCACACATGTATATTTGACAATCTAAAATCGTTAAAAATAAATTTTCCTTTGCATGCCATCTGACAATATTTTGATATACCAGATACATGTATATTCAAAATAGCAAAGATCTTTTTTAAAAGCACAACATAATACCATTTATTGGAAAATGGAATAACTATTTTATAAAATACAATTCACAATGAAAACATTGCTGACCACAAACTTNNAATGACTAAGTTAAGTGGACACAAATCACTAATATTAGTAAATGTTCATTGTATATCTATATGAAAGTAACACTCAGAGTTTTAGGCGAATTTGATCGAAGACATATGTTGATAGAAGAAACACTTGTTTTTAGAAAGACTTGTTCCCAAATTTATATTAATTTGCAGAGCATCTTTTGTCGTTTCAATAAAAGTGTACGGGTGATATGAGTCCGGCAATTTCCGTGCCGTGCTCCGGTTGGCTTCCCCTGTCCTTAGGATCAGATAGTAAAATCGAGATCCCGTGTCACAGTACGTGTCAGGACGAAAAAAGAAAGGAAACTAACTAATCAATTGGCATAATTGTTGAATATAGTCCAAATTTTCGCACTACATCTGCATTGGTTACTTCCATGTACAAATGAAAGATTCTTGAGTGGGACGTTAAACGCCAATACAACCAACTAATCCAATCCAACAGACAGGTGTAAATGACCAGCAGCGCACCTGTAAGACACTTACCTGTATCTGACAGATTGAGGTTTATAACACATATCTATTAATTAACTTTGTCTACATTTGTATGGGTTTAACTGCCTTACCAATAAGAGCACAAACTCGGGCAATATGGGAAAAACTCGATCAACATGGAAAGCGCGCCAAACAGTGGCACATTTGCTATTCGAAACGTTTTGTTAATTGGAAACCCAAGCGGAACACGCCCCTGGGAGTCTGATGCAAAACTACCTACAAACGGATCAGACGACAGAATGAAAACAGTAAAAGGTGATAGACTAAGCTAAGTTTAGAAGTGTCATCAATCAGATAGATTCCTATTGACCTAGTTATTAAGCCAAGGTCCGTTCATATTAGCAATATGATAGACCTCGGCTTAATAATTACGTCAATATGAATTTACCTGATTAACAACCCTATAGTATCGGATATGTACTATGTTCTATATCACGAGTAGTATCTAAATATACTAACCTTTCTGTGTGGTGCCCGTTCCGTATACAGAGCGTGGATATCAACATTGGTCATGTCGCCCATGGTTACAAGCATGTCCTCAAAGTTTTGCTTTGTATTTGGATTCACGTAAAATTTCTCACTTATATGACGGAATTCATTGTTTTTTATTGTTATTACACGGTGTTTGCTCTTGGCTACATTTGAAGGTGACGACGGATGCTTGAACAGTTCTATTTCATCCTTACGAACGCGCCCAGCAGATGGCTTCCGGTTACTCCAGAAAACTTCACGTGACTGGCCATATTCCAATTCAACATTTGGTTTTTTAACACTTGACACAACATACGATCTTCCCTGTTGAAAGTCTGTGACACTTTTCATTTCCTTTCCATCTGGGAGAGAAAAGATGTACCTGACACCAGATGGCGTAGTGATTTTATCATTCAAATACACAAGCAATGCTTCAAAATTCAAAAATTGTAACGGGTTTATGCAGACCGGGTAACCTCGAAAGTCTTTGTCTCCATTTCGGAAGAATGTTACACGTTTCCCTCGTCTATTTCCTGGCTTGTTGACTTTAGCTTGGACATCAAAGGTAGGTGGGTTTCCATTAACTTTACTTTGTTCGTATCGTCCCATCACAAAAGGCGGGTAATCCCTGTACGTGTCGGTGTAGGGGCGCTGTGGGGGAAAGGCGTCATACTCATCGTCACTGTACATTGGTATTTCACTCTGAAACGAAGAGAAAATATAGGGATTAAAATGATACTTTCTAAGTCATCTAAATATTTCTTCTCATTCTGCAATGGCGCACTCAGGTCACTCTGACATGTAAGCTTTTGATTAGTGAGAGTCCTGGTCTTATTTTAATATTTCATCACAAATAAATTAATATACGAAAACATTCATCAAATTGGTCTTGTCAATTTCGATAAAACTTCAGAGTTCCCGTAAATAAAAATCACATTCAACTGTTTTTATTGCTTATAAATTTGTCATTGGATACGAGACTTCAAATTAGCGCTTCCTCCTCAAATTCTCCATGCCACTGCTACTTGTTGTGCCATTTTTAGTCTAATCTATGTCAAATGCTACCATGTATATTAAGTCTTCGCCAATTCAGACACCTTAACCGACATACAAAGGGGATTTGTACAACTGAGGCACAGACTGCATTTTTTAGAGAGGCAAAATTAACATTTCAATAAATCGGATACTGACCATATCACAGAAATCAGTATACCACCCGAGAAGGCGACCGGTAAAACAAATACACAAAGAAGTCTGATACTTAAAGAGATATGTTTGAATTTTACAATTCATTAAAACTTTACTTTTTGTAGAAATTGCTTTAATGAATGGTAAAATTAGAAAGTCGGAGGCACCAAGGGGCTTTCAAAATCAAAAATTGTAAAACAGACAACAAAATTGCAGAAGAACTAAGAGATGTTCGAAAATCCAAGACCTCATAAACAGAAAAGTTGAGGGATAACAACGGTCTTCACGTGAAAACAATTGCAAGTCTCAAATGGGATGGAACCATGTGTTCAAAAGGACCCATCGTCCCCTGTCGGCCTCACCTCAGAAAACAACCCACAAAAACCCTGCAAATTCGGTAAACTGTCAATTTCGGTTGAAAATGTTAGATACTGTTGACAAAACAAAAGGTAGTCATTACAAATGGCTGTATTCAATAATATCAACCGACATCCTTGTAAGTCGCCTCATATTGTTTCACAATACTAAAAATGTTCAACCATCAATTTAAAAATAAAACAACAGTTCATGTTTTCCTAAAGGGTAAGCAACTCCTGTTCCATACCCCGTCTCAAATATGTTTCGAATCCTTGAATTATTCTCATCTGGTAATAATCCTAAAAGAAGAAGGAAGAGAAGAAAGACGGGGTTTGGTATATGACAAGGGGAACATATTCTCCATCATCTGTGACTCCGATATACCATAATAGTCAACAAAGTCATGACGGTAAATTTTAAAAGATAACTTCAATCTAAACATACGGAACCTTTTTTCAAGTGCCAGCAGCAACACTCGATCAAGGAGATTCTGATAGAGAAAACATGCTCTTGAATGTCTTATGAACTGAGAGATGTACACTCCATATGCAGAAACTATTAAAATATCGATTTTACAGATGATGAGGGATATGTTCCCCTTGTCACACACCTAATTCCGTCCTTCTCTTACCGTTACGACTATTACCGAACTTGACATTTTTCCGGATTCGAAATATCGGTAAAACAAGTTTCACGCGTGGAGCAGGAGTTGCGTGCCCTTCCGGAGCACCTGAACTCATCCTCGGTTTTCAGTCGGGTTCGTATTACTCTATTTTAGTTATAAGTGTAACTGTGTGTATTACTGATTGCACTGGTGTCTCTTTTGGCAACGGTATTGTCTGTCGTTGATTTAGTGAATTTTAAATGCCTTGATATCTTCTATTTTCCCCTTTATTCTATCTATCTATCTTTCTATCTATCTATCTATCTGATACATCTGTCTGTCTGTCTGTATGTCTATTCGGGTGGTTGTTAGTCTGTTTTTTGTTGTTGTTTTTTTTTGTCTTTTCAGGTGTCACAATTATCGATTTGTCTTCCTAAAATTCATAAGTATCTTGTTATATCATATTATCGCCAGAGACTGAATAACGGGAATAAATGTCGCTCAACATATCAGTACGCCTTTCAAACAACAATTACATATAGATGCATATTTTATTAAAATCTAAAACATGTTGAAGGACGCTTTGATACTTAATTTGACGGGACCAAAAATTGAAATTTTATGTCACATATCTAAATAACAGTGTTGAACACAATAACGGTATTGTTGATGCAGAAAATGATAATCCTACTTATGTACAAAGCATCAGCGATGAATTATTTACATTTTTGTGCTGTAAACAATTCCAGTAAATTACATCACCAACCATGCTTACAACATAAAGCATTTCCCAGCAATGTAATGCAACTAATTAACTTTTTTGTTGCAGCACCTGCTTTCCATCATTTCATCGACAAAAAAGAAGTTTACTTGTTGATGACCGGTGGTCTCTCAACAGGTATATTTGTAACCCGGCTCTCTCCTAAAAAGAAAACAAAACAAAAAAAAAAACAAAAAAACAACTGATTTAAAACTTGTCGAGTGTGGCATAAAGAAAAACAAAACAAACAAGAAAAAAGCAAAATTAACAATATGAAATAAAAATGGTTATTTCGTTAATAGTATTTCAGCAATAAATTGTACTTTACATTTGAGGACACCTTTCATTTAATCAAAATTCCTCACCTCTGGATCCCTCTCGTGAATATTATCCTCCAAGAATTCAAAAAATTTGGACTGACGTGACGTCAAAGGTTTCCTTGTTTTAAACATTTTCCGTCGAAATTGCAATAAAGTCACTTACAAGTTTTAAATGAAAACACTTTTAAATCGGTTTGAATACAACAGTTGCCAACTTTGATGTCTCATAAGGGATGCAATTGTTAGTCTGCTTTTGTATTCAATTACCACACACTCTTCCGGAATAAGTTAGCAAGGTAGTCCTTTAAAACATTGACATACAACATTTCACTATGGTGATTTGGGAATGTTAAATATACATAACTAGTCATTGATAAAACGCAAAAGCCAATTGTTTTCTTCATCATTTATGACTTACCTGTAGAATTCGTTATTAAAGCATTCAAGCGGTAAATGCAGTGGATCATTATCTATAGATTCATACTACATTTCGAATTATGCAAGTAAATAAGTTAATCCTCTATCTAAAAATGGACTTTATCTGATTGAAGGCGTAGAGGGTGAATTTGCGTGTTGAAATTTTGATTCAATAATGAAAATTATTTTTGTCTGTTTTAAAACCTCTGTGTGTGTTTTTTCCGTTTTCGGTTATCTGTCTTTTTCCTTATTTTTGTTCGTTTTTAGTCGATATCTTTGTTATTGTTGGTGTTGTATTGGTGTTGCTGTTGTTATTATTGTTGTTGTTATTATTATAGTTGTTAATATATTGATGTTAAATTGAAACTTGTGCGGGGCCTCCGTGGCTAAGTGGTTAGCGTGTTCGACTTCGATTAGAAGGGTCCGGGGTTCGATTCCCGCAGCGCCACTGTTGGGCGTCCCTGTCTTCTTGTTGAGACAGTAAAAACCGAGGTCCCGTGTTAGAGTAGGTATTGGCACGTTAAAGAACCCTCCCTGCTCTTCGGTAAGCAGTGTCGAGCATAGGCAAAATTTGTCGCCCTTCACCGGCACACGGTGACGTCTCCATATGAGTGAAATATTTTTGAGTGGGACCTTAAATAACAATACAATACAATGAAACTTGTGCAACTCGTAACACATTTAAGTTGTATTAATGTCGATGTCGCTACTAAGGGCGTTATCGTATGCAATTATGGAGTTTAACTATCAAATCCCTGCATATATTCGCAGCATTATCTAGTTTTTTCCTCATTAAAAATATTTGTTTGCCAAAATCCAAGTTACATATAAGTATGGCGTCATATTCAACCGAAATACACCACTTAAACTAACAAATTGCGTCTCTTTGAAAAAGACAATGATTCTGGAAATGGTTAAATTAGGTAGAATGCTATCTTACGTATTTTATTCCGGTTGTTAACACTACTTTTGACATGGAATACTCCATTCACCTAATTAAGATGAGGGGCTTACGGCTAGTGTGAATTATCGGCAGGGGTGCTCCCTCCTCCTAGGCGCCTGGTCCACTACTAGTATGTCAGGGGTCACTGTTTGTTCAAGTCTTTATTTAACATTCCCGATAGGAATTATTTGACCGATCGTTATTCATTGCCTTTACCTTTTCATTAAACACTTGCAACTTCAAATAGAAAAGCGCAATGTTTCATATTTCAGAGAATCGTATTTAGAATAGAATGTACCTCAACGACAAACTCATGAGATAAGTGATATCACCCTCTACACTGATGACTTTTAAAAAAGAATAAGGGTATACATGTATATTAATGACCAGAGTTCAATTATTATCTCAACATGACGGGCAAATGTTAATGAAAAGTTGAATGATAGCATATGATTGGAAGCAGTTGTCTGTTGACGCCATGTTTGTATTCCGCACTCATCGGGAATTTTCAATACAACACCCTCAGTGAGACTCAAATACAGAAGTATGTACAGTCGAGCCTCATTAATACAGACGCCAATAATTCGGATGTTGACCTTCCGAAAACAAAAACAGTATTTATCATTTGCTCAGGACCCAGTTGCACTATGCATCGTTAAATTAACTTGTAGTTAGCCATTTAATACAGGTTAAAATTCTAGCATGTAATTTGCAAACTAGATGATTAAACGCTATTGCAGGGTTGTTTAGTTAGTTAATTACAAGTTTACTAATAAAAATTATATTTTAGAGTTATCACAGCCATAAAATTAACCATCGATAAGTTAATAGTTACATTTAATTACAGGTTAAACTATTGTGCAACTGGGTGATGACCTTTAAATAGGTGTTGTTTCATTTATCCGCATGTTTCTTTTATTTGGAAAATTGGCTCTAGAACGAAATCGTGCGGATAAATGAGGCTCCACTCTATTATGGGTGTGTAATATAATGTGTATGTGGAATGTGCAATGGAATATAATAGTTGGAAAATTATTAATAATTAATCCATGCAATTGGAATAATACGTGAAAAGGATAAAAATATTCATCGATTATGGCTTATTCTTATAAATAAAACATTTCAGCTATTGATGCAAGTTATTTGTAGGTCACTGTTATCAATATCAGACATTCGCCATCAGTTTGCATTTTGTCTCCTTTTAATTAATATGATACACTTTTGTACTGCTACCACAGTGCAGACTGACTTATATAAAATGTGTGTACTTGTACAAGCGTATGCTTGTGCATAACAATCCAAATTGTAACCTTCACATAAAAAGGCGCATTATCGCAATTTTGTCAATTGAAATTTTGTAAAAAAAAAATAATAATAATAAAAATGACAAGGGCCTCCGTGGCCGAGTGGTTATCGAATTCGACTTCGAATCGAAGGGTCCGGGGTTCGATTCCCGCAGCGCCACTCCGTGGGTGGCCGTCCCTGTCTTTCGGATGAGACAGTAAAAACTGAGGTCCCGTGTCACAGAAGGTGTTGGCACGTTAAAGAACCCTCCCTGCTCTACGGCCACAAGTGCCGAGCACAGGCAAAATTTGTCGCCCTTCGCCGGCACATGGTGACGTCTCCATATGAATGAACTATTCTTGAGTGGGACTTTAAACAATAACAAAACAAACAAAACATTAAAATGACAAACATTTCACATTCCTGAATGAATAAACTACTCTGAAATCGGGACCGGAAATCCAACACACTCTATGGTAAGTTCAGCATTTACCAAACAAGTTTTGAAAAAAAATTAAAGGAATTATTTAGAGACTCTTGACATTTTGTGCTTTTGACATTTTCTGCAAATTCAGGAAAGATTGATTCATAGAGTACCTGGTGATGATTGAGAAATCCACAAACCCGAGTGTTAAGCTAACTTTGTCCATATCGAGGCTTGCCAAGACAAGGACAAATTAACATGACACGAGGCATAAAATCTACGTATAAAAATTTTCATTAGCCTAAAGATGTTACATCACTTAGCCGTCATTCCCGTTATGCTGCGTGGAGCGTGTTATCTTACCCCTGTAGACGATCGATTATTTGCATTTATTATAGTGATAACTCAGTAAACATGAGAGAAATAATGTTCACGTAATAGGAACCACAATCAAACCCCAAACAATAAAATGACGAGGTAGAAAAACTTCTATTTCTAACCCAAGCAATTTGAAGAACGCCAATTTTATTTGGGTTATCCACATACATCAAATGCATGTTATACTTTAGTACTTTGTAACTTTGTACCTGAAAATTCGCATCTAGATATGTTCAAGTCAAAGTCCATTACTTAATTAACAATGTTATTGTAATTGACATACTGTGGTGAAGCATGAAATCTTTTTAAGAATCAATCTACATGGTCATGAACCGGATTATCTTATATGACTATTCGGTTATATATTTTCAGTGTCAATTAGAACAAATGGTGAGATTTAAATTCATACATATAAATACGAGTGTATCTTATGTTTAACATTTGAAAAATTGTCGTGCTGAAAGACATTCTCTTCATGCTTCGCTAGATCTTGCGTAAAATGAAATCCCAGTGAAATGCGTGTTGCAATTTACTCTGTGTTCAAACGATCGTACAATCATATTTTAATATTTCATTTAAAAAAAGTGGAAAATGGTGATTAATCATCAAACATAGAACCTTATTTCAAAATAAATGATTGGAAGAGCTTTAATATGACCCGTGTTTAATCAGATATGTAACAACAGGTCAAAGCGCTAATGTAACAGCAAGTCAAAGCGCTCATGTAATAGCCAATCATAACCAATGTAAATCATTACATCTCATTAATTAAAGACAGTTGTTGATTGGTTTAAAGCCGTCACGTGTCAGGTAGACAAAACTTCATATATTCCTCGCGTGCGTAATATTACCATCAAGTGTAGAAGTCATATTTCCCTCTTGCCAAAACCTTTGAATTTTATTCGACAAAGTTCGTGCTGAAGAGGTCTCCGCCCTCGGGAAATATGACTTGCCTTGGGTAAACATCTTCATATCTCCCTCCAACCACGGCAATAAATGTATAACACATCAGTTACACTGATAGAAAAATCCTGATATCAATTACTAAACAGGCATTTTAATTTTGCTAAAATGAGATTCAACTGTTGTCAATATGAAAAATTGTGATTTGAGATTGAAACTTGCACAGGATGTTTTTCATAGTCTGACAGGTTATCTAACAGGTAGAGGTCACATCATATGTTGAATTACTCTTTGCTGGACTATCTTTCACAGAATCTTGATCGCGGCTCGTTTGGGTGAACTCGGCTACCTGAAGCGTAAGGAACTAATATATACTACTCTTGAACAAATGCCATGACAGCGGAAGTAGTTTTAACGCGTAACATGAAACGGAAACGGAAGTATAACCGGAAAGGCCAGAACTCACAGGAATACCGTTTCACGCTATACCAAGATTGGTATTAGTCAGTGCGTGATTGTGGTAGATGGAAAGATGTAAACCCGAATGAAGTCAAAATGACCACAGCTTATTGTACGTAAAGTAAAGCTTGGTAATCTAAATAAAATAGCTATGATTTTTAAAGTTTCATTGAATAATACATCACTTGCGAATGTTTGTATTCATTATTCAAATACAGAATATTTGGTTTTCAGTGCAAAGTAGATAATTGCAGTGACGATGTAACTGTAAACAATAACCCGAGCTATATAAATATTCTCATTGTTTCCAACTATAACATACTGTAGGTCAAAGTTATAAACCAAGGTGTCCGAGATGAAATAATCCGAGATTGAGGACATTATGTTAATCTAATGGAGACTACTTGTGTATATAATGGAAACACTAAAGGTAAAAGAAAATCACATAAAATAATACAATCAAATAAACTTTAAGTGTTACGACCCTGTATGAAAGCTTTACAAGGTTATCTACAGAGAATGCCCTAGACACGTAATAAATTTGCAGGTAAAAATATCATGCGGTTTCGAGTTGCACGCCAACTCATTAATAATGTATGACAGTACTGCATGCATAATAAACTGATACCTGGAATATACTTAAAATCCAATCTTTCATGAAGATCGTTAAAAAATGCTGATGCAGAATGACTTTGTTCCAAAATAGAGAAACCACGATCAACGTACAAAATATTGATAATCACCATTTCTTCATAAAACATCTACTATTGTTTGCTTCTTCATCTTGCATCTCAGCTTTGAAAATTCGACTTTGAAAGCATACCGTGAAATGATTTTTTTTCCAATCTTATTTGAATCTGACCTAAAGCAATCGATTATATTTTCCTCTTGCCAACCCTGTGATAAGCTTGCGAGACGCGGTTACTTCTCCTGGATATGTGGTCTTACCATTCAGTATTTGCATTATTTTCATTTTCATTTGTTACCATTTTACCATCTCGTATAAAATATAACCTTAGAATTTAAAATTTCGAATATCACACTGTACTTTCAAGTTTTTCCTTGCTCACGATATTATTGTAAAGCACTTTGGTATATTTGAATTTATCTCAGTAAATTATAAAAAATAAAAACATTAATACAATTCTTTGGGCAAAGACATATAAAAGTGGCAATTTCATGTCTAAGTTATAAACGTGTTTTCTGCCAAGATAACTTTAAGACATTAGTTTTGATTTTCTTTGACCCCCCTGGATCTATTTCACACATGTTCCAGGTTTACTTCTGTGATGAACAAGTCTAGGATACAAAATGAAGGCGTGCCGAGATATATTCAGATTCCCAGTCCTATCTCAGAATTGTTGACAACGAAATCAGTCTCCATTCGTGCGAAAAGTGAATCACGAATCCAAATGATCAAGATGTCAGGGAGTAAACATCCCTTGTCAGCATGACACATATGCCTCAATCAGAATTAATTTTACACTTAATGCAAAAAAGGTATCTTTGAATCTACGTTGAACTATTTCTAGTCCCTAAATAGAACAATTATTATATCAAAAAACATAACTAAACGTATATTTTTCTTCCTAGATGCACTTAAAGATGAAACATGCATGTTTTATTAATTTGCCTCATGTATTGTATTGCTGTTTAATGTCCCACTCAAGAATCTTTCACTTAAATGTGGGCTTCCCCGTGTGCCGGTAAAGGGCGGGGAGTTTTGCCTAAGCTTGGGACTTATGGCGTACAGCTGGGATAGTTATTATACGTGCCAACACCTTCTATCACACGGGACCTCGGCTTTTACTGTTTCATCCGAACGACGGGGACAGGCAACCTCGGCGTGGTTTGAGCTCGAGCTCCGACCCTCACGATCAGGAGGGGGACGTGCTAACCAAAAGGCCACGGCGGCCCCATTTGCCATATATGTAACACAGTCAACTATACAGTCGCATTCAGGTTGATATAGCTCATAGGTAACGGGATATTCTAACGTAAATAAGAAAGGAAACAAAGCGATTTAATATGCTTTTTGCTAACTTTCAGAATAATTTAACAAAATAATTCTTGGAATCTCTGTTTTTATTTATATTCGAAAAAAGATTACATAAAAGATTTGTCAGTACACGTATATATTTTACAAGTCGATACCGACAAGACGGATTTGTGAAAAAAACACGTATTTTTAAGGCATTAAACTTATCTTCTTTACACAATGTTAACTGAGGATAAAAAGGCCAATTATATTGGTTCCAAACTAAAGACCGTGTCCTAAGTAAGTGATGTCACTTAAAATTCAGATATGATCGATAATTAGGAATAAGAAGATTAAACATGTAAGTCAAGGTTAATGAGCAAAAATCAGAAAACCTAATTATATGGCAAAATCACAAGGCATATGAGCTGCCATTTTAGTTACTGGGAACATGGGAATAGGCTAAAGGAATTAGATATGGAACCACACCTAACGTCCCCAAATAGTGTGTCACCATAAGCACTTTAACTATTTCATATTCTACAGCAAACCCTTGTTTACATTTAAATAAAAGATGGAACCAAAATGATTTCATGAAATATTCTGTTTTCTTTCTGGAGTCCAATACAAAAACAGTGACAACATAAAGAAAAGAAAGAGAATACAAACAAATAAACAAAATAAAAACAAACAAAACCTCAAAAATCAAAAAAAAGACAAAGCAAAGCAAAAGTCCGGAAAAATATACATGTATAGTATTGTCGCGACATCAGTTGCAAACTTACGATATAAAATGTACTAAAAATTAAATGAATCAAATTAGCAAAATATATGAAAGAATTTTGAAATAATAATGTTCACATTTCAGAAAAAAAAATTAAGGTATACTTTGTTGAGTACTGCAATGAGTTATGGAGTGCTAAAACGTTCAAATTACCTTACGTGTAGATGGTAACGGCGTTAGATAAAACCCATTACTTCTGAAAATCCTGATACGATTTCTTGGTGTTCTCTTAAACATTTTTTCTGTCACCAGAATTTTTCCAGGAGGAATATAAACAGATTCTCATTTGTAAGAAGGGATAACAGCACATGCTTCTTTGATGTTCTGTACAAATCATACTAATTTCATGAACAATTCGTATATAATTACGCGCTATACTATCTTAGAAACGTTTCCACTTTTAGAAATACAGCAATCTTAAACAAGCAAATCACAAGAAATGAAATACATATTTCCTATCTAAGACAAGCCAGAGGAATAAAGTCACGATTCAGATAAGTATTTCAATTCGGAAATTCGTCCAGTCGAATTTAAGCAACTTAAGAATCATTTAGCCTTCGTCTACTTCGAGGCTATTTTATTGCTATTTGCATAATAGATACCAAAAGCTAAACAACCAATGTTAATTTTGCAAGAAAATTAACAAAAGGCTTTCTTATTACTTTTTTCAAGGTGAATTAGATACATTTACTTTTCAATATCAGGTCGAAATTCAACCGTGAATAATGGCATCACTGCGTGGTAAGAGAAAATTGTATGGTATCCGGGGTGTTGATTGATGTTGCGTGACTCCATCAAAGATGTGCAATGATGCAGCGCACTTACACGAATATAAAAATGATTACTTATTCATTTGGCGAACTCCAGCGTAAAATAACAATCATTTTTAAGTTACCTGTTGGTGTTTCACACAAAGTTATAATTTATTTATTTATTTTTTAATTGGAATATGTAGACGCTCTATCATCGATTCGGAGTCCGTCACAGGTTCCAATATTTATTGCGTTACTATCAACAATGATTAGCAAGACAATTAATCAATGATTTTTTATCTCGGTTCTTTTAATGTAAATGACATAAAGACTCCCTTCGGGTATCTGCTCCCATTTCAATTGAAATTTGTAATTGTTGCCATCCTATAAAGTAATATACAGTTTGTGCTATTTTGTCGGACTGTACTTTCCAACATCCATATAAAAGTCTTCATTATCAGAGCGAGTGTGTTATCACACGTGAAACACATATTTTGGTTATAATTTTTGTCAAGTCATATTAGCTTTACCTTGGTTAAGTAAAAATAAAGTAAAACGTTCAACGTTCACCGAAAGCTTTCAAAACTTGAACTACTAGATTGGTTAACTGGTTCTCCGGGAAAAAATGACGTTACACGGCCGTTAGATGGTATTCTGGGACACAATTTAAAGTGACTACCTTTCGCTTATCAGATAAAAGAAAAATTCGTCCGAGCTCAAAATTTTAGTGATATCGTAGAGTTTTCTTTGCGCATGGAGCAGTTGCGATTCATGCGGTATGCAAACAGGGGACGGACGCTGACTCCTTCTGAACACTTGGGCCCATTCAAAGTAAGTGATAACTTAAGTAGATCCTGTAAGACCGTTTAGCAGATTCAACGTATTTCTATGTGAACTAGTAATAGAAATATTTTCATTATACAGTACGAGAAAGAATAAAGGGCATATTTCGATTTCTCTTTGACGAACATAGGTCAGATTGCACTGTAATAAAAGATAAAAGGGATTTTATATATATATATTGAAACTATTGCCACTGTCGCCAAAG
>JACSZP010018827.1:0-17872 GCA_016161895.1 Pinna nobilis
CTCATATGTTAGGTACTACTAAACATTGAAATCCTAGATGGTAATTTTTAAGAGAAAATTTGAGAAGAATATCATTTTCACTACAGTCTCAACTGAATGAATATATGTAATATCATATTGCTGTATTTGTTAGCTTTTACTACAGGTAATATCATATTGCTGTATTTGTCAGTTTGACTGCTCTCGGGAAGTCCTTGAGAAGTCCTCTATTGGTCCTTCTTATTATGGCTGCTATGTATCATCTATATTACAGGCCAGCTTCAGAGTGTGTAAGAAACAGTAACTCCAGTCACAGTCTACAGAGTACCCAGTCAGCCTCTTCAAATCGTACCAACAACCGGGTGGTCAGTAACAACAATAATGAGAACATAGAGAGAGAAAGTTCAAACAATGCCGGCTTCCCCAGACGACGATCTACCCGACACAGAAATTACCTCAACAGATCACAACTTCACAATGCTATCGAACTACCTGATGGCTATGGTAAGATTTGTAATTCCAGTTTTAGACTTTTTGCCTGTCTGATACCAGTAGTTATCAATATCATCTGCTTTGTTTTCATCTTGGTGTCATACTGGTAGTTATGGTGAAATGGATTGAACTTCAGTGACCATCCCTTTAAAATGATATATTTTTGTTATTAGCTGTTTTTAAGTGTAAGCCATTGACAGAGACTACTTTCCATTAACAACATTTCTAATATACTGTCTTTTCTTAAATAAGGAATTTATAAGATACTGAAAAATTGTGATAAAAAAGATTAAGAGAGGCTGTTGATAGAATTTCATATGTAATTGGAAAAGTTTCAGTTTGTAGGGCTGTCATATATATTCAGTGTGCACATCCTATCTGAGTACAATGGAGTTGGTCTAGAACAAAGTCAAAGGGGATTGCCTTTAGATTTTGTAACAGGCATACTTCATTTTAAGCATCAGAATTTTCTATATATATAGATGAATACTAATTCTTTTCCAGGATTTTATTCCTCTGTTATAATACTGAATTCTCTTTAAGCCAATTCGTTATAGACTAACTCTACTGTATTTTAATTCTCTGCTTTATTGTTATTTCATTTAATCATGACTGTCTGATGCTTTATCCTAAAGAAATTTAAGTATACTTGCTCATTTTACTTTACTTTTGTAGAACAACGAACAACACAGCAAGGTCAAGTTTACTTCTTACATACGCGGACAGGCGTTAGCACCTGGCACGATCCAAGGGTACCCAGGTAATAACCATGTGATCTGTAGTGTTGTTAATTGAATACAAGTGCAGATCTGTATTTTGGCCATACAGTCTTCGTTATTAATGATTCTGTACCAGTCAAACACAGAGAAAACCACTATCCATACAACATAACATTTGATTTTAAATCGTCAGTGCAAAAACGGTTTTGGCATTTAAATGAAACATGAGCAAATTTTAATAAAAGTGATTTGAAAGCAAAAGTGAAAAAATTTCATACATTTGTGTAAGTGTTTCTTGGTTACAAGAGATCTAAAATTTCCTCATTATATCAGAAGTTGTTGTCTCTGTAATATAGGCATACAGAGATAAGGAACTTATATTAGAAATATGCCTCCAGTATTTCCTAAAATGGTATGATTTCTTCTGCACAGAGATTTATCTAACAGTGAAATCCATGAGGAGGATCTGGGCACACTTCCTGCAGGCTGGGAAGTTCGACACACAGGGAACGGAAGAGTTTATTTCGTTGACCACAATAACAGAACAACACAATTCACAGATCCTCGACTCTCAGCAAACATTCACTTAATACAAAACAGAACCCCGTAAGTGGTTTTCATAACTTGCAAAATTCTATTTTTTGTAAAAATTCTTGCCTACAGCATGTTACTGTAAGTAATTTACTTATCATTATATACATGTGCATTGTGAGGAAAGGTATAATAAGAATTGACAGTTTTATGCAGTGTGAAAGAGAACATTATCTAGAAAATCTGCAGAACTTTGTGTTTCAATATGGTATCCTTCTTCTTGGTTATCATAACAATATTCAGCATGCAGACTTTTTACAAGTCTGGATTATATCATTTTCTTGGCAGTCTTTTTCTCATGTAAGAATTTTTAATGATGAATAGAAGTTGCAAGGATGCAATGAACAAAAAAAAGGGGAAAAAAAAGAAGATTGAAGTGCCCAACCAACAGTAATGCATGTACAATGTACATGTATAATTGTCTTATTGTGTATTATTATCACATTATAGACGAAGTAACGACAAAGAAAATGACTCTCCAGTACCAAAGTACAAGAGGGACCTGGTCCAGAAAATGAAAATTCTGAAACAGGAGCTTCAGGCTCTACAACCTCAGGGAGGACACTGCAGAATGGAGGTCTCAAGAGAGGAAATATTTGAGGTATAATTATTATGCAGAGGCAGTAGGCTAAGGTTTTATAAAGAAAATTCATGAATTACATAACATCCAGATATAATCCGAATGAATAACTCCCTGTGAATATCTTTGTATTTGAAGTCAGCATTTCTTATCATTTTTGGTTATAGGTATTTGAAATAGGCACAGTTAATAGATAATTTATTGTTCTACTTATAAAACCTATAGATCTACATGTGTTTATACACATTTACAACTGACTATGGATTGCTATAAATTGTTGATATTTGCCAAATAGTAAAAATATCAGTAGTACATCTAACAAAGTATTACACAAACCTACATAGAGCCAATCATGTGTGAGTGTAGCTCTCCTTCATCATTAATCAATCATCACAACACAATGTCTGTGATATGGAATAATCTGCATAGCACACAACAATGGAAAACTCAGTAGATTATTGACATAATGAACTTCTTACTTTGTACTTTTGTAAACTCACTGCAACACGTAGTGAACAAAAACAAGGTGAAGGTTGCCATGTACACTTATTAGATGCCTGATTAAACTGTCTGGAGCTGCAAACAAATCAGACAT
Source organism: Pinna nobilis (assembly GCA_016161895.1). Classification (NCBI taxonomy): domain Eukaryota; kingdom Metazoa; phylum Mollusca; class Bivalvia; order Pterioida; family Pinnidae; genus Pinna; species Pinna nobilis. The sequence goes on from JACSZP010018827.1 coordinate 2,957, forward strand.
TTGTGAAGAGTATCTGTCCTCTGCTACTCTGAGGGTTTCATCATACCTGTAGTTCTTGTCATTAGCATCACAACCCAAGACAGGTAGATGTCTAAGCTGTGAATGGGTACAATCATCACAATATACTGATGTGATGATGTGAAACTTGATGTCAATGTTTGCAGAAATCTTGACTAATAGAACAAATTATCTGCCACAAAATAGGTGGTCCCTCAAAATAGGTTTTACAAGAATAGTTGTATAACATATTTTTTCTCTAAACTTCCTCTGTCAACACTGTGATCTTTCATGATATCTCAAGCCTGGTATTGTGTGATATTTTAAGACGTATCATCCTTCACAATATCTCAAGACAGGTCAGCCATGATATCTCAAGATGTGGTTTGTCATGATGTCTCAAGGCTGGTCTTTCATGACATCCCAGGACTATGGTCTTTCTTGATATCTCATGATTGTAGTCCTTAATGATATCCCATGACATTGGGTCATTCCTGATATCTAATTACATGTCATCAACCATGATATTGCAAGACTATGGTCTTTCATGACAGGGGTCTCATTATAGCCCTTTTATCAGATACGTTTACCCCAGGTAATCATTTTGTATGATTTTACATGAGTATATGCACCTTTTCTGTACAAATGTTTAAGCCTGTGTACAAATGTTTCTACAAACGTATACATGTTAATTAGGTTTTTATGGTCACTAAGTCAAGGTCACAAGTAATTTGCATTAAAGGTCACATGCTGTTTAAAAGATTGCCTATGATTACAGTGGATGGATTGGTAAAATTTGGCTGCAAGTCCTTTCTTTGAATTTAGGGATGTGTTTACATTGGAATTTGTCCTAAGCCACCGAGCTACTTTCTAACATCTGGATATGTTCAGATTGTGTGACGAGCTACTTTCTAACATCTGGATATGTTCAGATTGTGTGACGTTGATATTGATTTACAAATAAGTAAATACCTGCAAGTGTGGAGATAATGTCAATCAAATACTGGTATATTTAGTTTGTATATTTCTTTAAAAGATATAGATTTCAGCAGGGGTATTACATTTTTGGCACAAGTTTAGCCTCAGGTCCTTTTTTTCTTCAGTTGACTGTCAGATCTTTGAGAAAAATAATGACATTATTCATTGCTTTATGTTTAATTTAATGTTTGAATATATTTCTCAAATGCCAAATGATTTAGTGTCATATATAAATTTTTTCTACAAAAAAATCTGCCATCAATGATATAAAGTAAATATCATATCTCATTTGCTTCATATCATTTCTGCCAGCGTAACATTCTTTAAAATTGATGTGCATCATCCACTATATGTTACGTTGTTCTCTTATCTGTTTTTAATTATTGTCAGTTTAATGTGTAGACAGAATTATTTCTGCATTGATGATAATAAGAGTGTAAGAGTATTGTTTACTGATTGATTCCTTCATGTATTGGAGGTGTTGAGCACATACAGAGGCCCAAGACTGGGATCATTTATCATACTACAGATGTATTCTCTCATTACCAGTAACACTTGGCAAATCTCCAAATTCTTCTGCATGTTGTTTATTAATCATGATTAATTATAGCAACATATTGACTAAAAACCTTTACATGTTTTTGAGTTTTTTTTGTCTTTATTTATGTAGTGTATAATAAAAAAAAACATTATGTACATGCAATACATTATCAAAACCTCAAGTTGGCATGCTGCTGGTTTTGTATCTTTTTCTTCTCATCGAGAAGTTAGTCTGTAGAATTAAACAAAACATTGCAAATTGTTGAAGTGAAAATTAAGTAGATTAGAAATTTTGTTATATAATGATAATAACCATAAAAAATTAAATTACCCATTTTAGAAAATTCAAGCATAGTGTTTTGTTCAGGTCCATCCAGTGAATAGGCAGTAGGTTTTCTAGTACATAATACAGTCTAACCTGCCTTAGCGACCCACTGAATTAAAGGAAAACCTGTCTTATCTGACCTAATTTTGTAGTTCCCAAAACGGTTTTTTACTATATAAATCACCTGAATTAAGAGACCGCCTGTCATATGTGACCGTTTTTGCACCTTCCCTTTGACAGTCTCTTAAAACAGGTTAGACTGTACATCACAAGGATGATCCTCATTGTGTTACTAATTAATTAAGCTACAATAATTCAAGTAACAAGAAAAATATATGTCTCCTCACATTTAATTCAAAAACCTGTACAGTTAAAGATTAAAAAATTATTTTGTGACTTTGAGAGCAAACTTTTGACAAGACCAGTATTTCCCTTTAATGTGACATTTTATATAATGTCAAACATTATTTTCTGATAAACAGACCAGTCATTTAGTTTCCTTAGCTCATTAATAATATTGTCCTTTATTTTCAGGACTCCTATCGGCAAGTAATGAAATTACGAGCCAAGGATTTGCGAAAGCGACTCATGGTTAAATTTCGTGGAGAAGAGGGTCTGGATTATGGAGGCGTGGCCAGGTAAGGATGACTGACCTTGAGCTACACTTTTTGTATCTCCATGCATTTGTGTTCAGAATTGTGTCTCCAAGCATATCAGTAAATGTTTTCAATTATTGACAATTAACAAATTAAGTTGTGTGTCATAGCCTGTCAAAGAGACTTCTATGTCCTATTTAGATTTAGCTACATGAAGTGCACTTTAGGTATCCAGCAACATTAAGCAAGGACAGATTTCAAGGTCACTGTCATCTGAGGACATAAGATTCTCATATCTGCTTTGTGTTTCATTTTTCACCATTAAATATTTTGTGTGTTGTATGTCTACAAAATATGATAGGATATATAGGGTTTTACTTTAAATGTCTGTCCATCTGTCTGACACACTTTTCTATGGACAATACCTTTGAAGAACCTGATAGCATATTTTTCCTTATATGGGGGGTGTTTCATTATCGAAGTTGCCAGGCCAAGTTCATAATAATTTTACAATGCATCAAATTCAAATTGCAGAGGGCACTTCTGTACCTTAAGAAGCTGAGGAACTAGTTATGTGTCTGTTTCTGTCCTTCGTTACATGCGCTCTAAATACTAATGTTTCACATTCCATGTTTCCAGAGAATGGTTATACCTCCTATCACACGAGATGCTGAATCCTTATTACGGGCTGTTCCAGTATGCCAGGGACGACATATATACTCTACAGATAAATCCAGACTCTGGAGTTAATCCTGTAAGATGCCCTTCCTTGTAGATATTTTATTATTAAACTTGAAGCATTCCTTTTGATGTTTCTCTTGAAGTGTTTTGGAGAACTGGCAATGGCCTTTTAATTGGGAAGTCTAATGTTTGAATGTCAGTGAGATGTGGCTCGTTTTCCATATTCCTCGACCGATATAGTAAAAAGATAAGGCACCATGTCATATTACTATGATATTAGATATCATTCCTTGGCCCTAAGTAACGATCATATGCACAAACTTGAAGCCCTTCACCAATATTTGGTAACTTCTCTGTAGGATTAAGATCCTCAAGTGGGATGTAGAACAACAACTTGATATAGCTGATAGGATAGGAAGAGCAAGGGAACAGTAACATTATCTTATAGAATGAGAGTCTGTAGAACTAATGTTTCAGACTCACTCGGCTAATATTATATCCAAGCTCTTCAGTGTGTTGTGTGGCCCTGTAACAGTTCTTCTAAAGTATATTCATGAAGCTGTATTACTCATATATATGTAAACATGTATTTTTTTAATGGTTTAGGTTTTTCTCTCTTATGAATGTATAGGAACATCCAGTAATTTATTAAGTGTGGTTTCAAGTATCGTCCTCTTAATGTTATTCCTGATGTATATTTGGGTGTTGTTCAAAAAAGTTTTTTCTCCCTGACAAAGAAGAATGACAGATGAGCGTGAAGCAAGTGTAGTAGTATACCAACAACTTTTTATGCTGTCGTAAAAATACGATATTATATATGTCTTAATTAGTTGTAAGTTTTTAGAATTTATCTTGGCTCATTATTTATGTTATCTTAATGATAAACACATGACATAATTCTTGTTATAATTTTTGTGGCAAGATATAATACAACCCAGATCTGTTTTGCTCAAAACCAATTTGTTTTTCTGTGACAGTAAGAGCTAGTAATAATGTTAAATGATTATTACTGCATTGCTGTTCTGTGTTAAACTTCATAAGAATATTCTCCTAGGCTATTGTTGCTTAATGGTGACAGGGATATGGCATTGTTAATCTACAAAAATATTACGAGTTGCAGTTATAGAATAGGTTAGGAACACCAGGGTAATAATCATTAGGAAGAGTAACCTTGGGTGTGTCTAAATGCTGTACTTAGATTTTATATGTATCAATAAATCAAGTGAGCTTTTTGTTATACATCACTGTTAGTTATGTAAATCATCACATTAGAAAGGGTATCTTACAAGTGTAAATGATTGGACTTCGATATTCTGGGGCATATATACAGTGGAACCTTGCTATCAAGACCACCCTAGTGAGATGAGGTGGTCTCCTCAGTGAGGTTGAAATAGCTTCGGAAAAAAAATAAAAAATTGAATTTTGATAGTTGTCTCACAGTGAGATGTACTATAAGCAAGATTCTTCTGTATGCTTTGTCAGGATAGACAAAAATTTCAAAATTTTATCTTTAGGTCTTCAAAATTTTAATCCTTAGATTTTCAGAATTTGACTCACTTTCAAAATCTTGAATACGACTGCCAACTGTGAATATCATGCATCAGACGACACATTTTGATAATTGGAATTGATAGATTATATGTATTGATACTGAATGTAACTTATATGTACAATTTGATTATTTTAGTTTGCCATTTCTCTGATTGCAGGAACACTTATCTTACTTCCACTTTGTGGGCAGAATCATAGGCCTAGCCATATTCCATGGCCATTACCTTGATGGTGGTTTCACAATGCCCTTTTACAAGCAGTTATTAGCAAAGCCAGTAACATTAATGGACTTAGAAGATGTGGATCCTGAACTGCACAGAAGTCTGGTCTGGCTATTGTAAGTACAATTTTCATTTGATATTTTGTTCATTTTATAGCTCTATTTGCTAAATAGAATACTATTCATTTTTGTTCTTGGAAAAAGGATATGTCTGAAGTCTGACTATCAAGGTCAAGGAACCTTTATTCCTGCTGGATAACTTCCTATTTTCAGATTTGCTTATCCATTTTCTATGTCCAATTATTAGTTTTTTAACAGTATTAGAAAGTCTGTGATGAATTGGAGAGTATAACCATATTTACAGGTACATGTAAATCTAGATATACAAAGTTTAACATTTTGATTTTAATGAGCCATTTCAAAATGTTAAACTATTTGCCCTCGAAAATAATAGACTCTCCATTAAATCAGTGTTTTAGGCAAATCCAAATGTTGTTTAGGGGTGAATAAGTGAAAAAGTAGGGAGCACCTGTTTTCACAAACAGCGAAATTTACGTAAATGATACTCATGTATCAACAGAAAAAAAAAACGGTTTTGTATGTGTAATCTCCGATTATCTACAATTTGTATGTTTTATCTGTGATTATCCACAGCACAGAGAGAAATGTATACAGCATATATAAAATAGCATACCACAGTGTGTCAGTAAGTTACATAACATGTACCAGAATGTGTGATAATTTACGGCAATAAATGTCAAATCCAATAGGTTTTCACTTGAATGTGTATTTATGTACTAATGAATAGGCTGACCTATATTTTGTTGTCAATATTACGTAGAACAAGTTCAGCAGGTTTGCATCTCTGTTTATACATGCTATACTTAAATTTGTCTATACCTGTGGTATTTTACAGAGAAAACAATATTGAATCAGTACTGGACCACACATTTTCTGTTGAACACAATTCTTTTGGTCAACATCAAGAGTATGAACTCAAGCCGGGAGGAAATTCAATAAAAGTTACGGAGGATAACAAGAAAGAATACGTCAAGTGAGTCATGTACACAGATGAGTAAATGACATCCCAGTTCATTAAGTTATTTGTGCTTTAATGCACTGACCTTCACTCTTTCACTCAGTTCCACAACACCAGCATTTCACTCTGTATATTTCCCTAACCCTTAAGCCACCCCAAAAAGATATCAATTGGTGAAGATAATAGTGCTAGATTAAGTTGACTTCATGCATATGAAGTTGATGATATTTCATCACCTATAGTAGAATTTGACATAAGAGCCTCTCATTACTGATGAGAGGCCAACTTTACATAGAAAGATCAGCTCTTCCCATTTGACTTATCATGGACTAGACAGACTCGCCAGAAAGATCATGCTAGTAGTCAGACCAATTTTACAATTTTTCTTAGATTGTCCGAATTACAATGTTTCACTGTATGTGCACTTGAAGTCCTGATTAGTCTGTTGTAATTACGTCAGAGTTCTTCCTTCGCTCTGTTCTGACACTGGCAAATACAATGCAGCAGGCATATGTAACCTTTAGTTTATCATTGGTACAGCTGATATTATAGATATATTGGACAAGACATCGCATGTGCTTTATATAGCAAAAGGTGCAGTTGAACCTCTTTATTAAGACCAGTGTGTCTGGCTAGAATTGGTCTGAATAGTGAGATGGTCAGTTAATGAGGTCCAGAGAGACAAGAAAAATATATTAACTACACTAAGATTGATATATATGCTGTTAGGTGATCTCCTTGTTATGGTGATCTTTTACTACAGTTCCAGTGTATCGTTTCTTAATGAGGTTAGATTTCAGTGTCCATTTTCAATCTTCTTACTACAGTGTTACATGTATCTCATAATTAAATTGGAATTGTTAAAGTCATATAATACAGTAGGCCCAATACAAAAAGTTCTCCATTAACTGTAGGTGACCTGTGATATATTATTTCCTTTGTTTAATTAGTTGTAAGCCAGATATTTGATGTTTGTATCCACATGCACTGTACATGTGTATGCCAGTACACTGGAGTTATTCACTGATTTCAGAAATTAAACAGTGCATGTATATTAATACAACACAACAAATCTCAACTGACCTGGATATGGTTACGAAAAATTAATCACTATAGATTAATATACTTATTTGAGAATACTTTTATTACATATTTGTTAGTTTGATCATCTATTTCACTCACAACATTTACCTGTTATGTTATTCATACTTCAGGTTATATGTACAGTGGCGGTTTATGAGAGGAATAGAAGCACAGTTCCTAGCTCTGCAAAAAGGCTTCAATGAAATCATTCCACAGCATCTGTTAAAGCCTTTTGATGAAAGGGAACTGGAGGTAAAAAACAAGAGATTCTATTTTTGACTCCATAAAAATGTAAAGGAATTTTTATTCCATGCAATGTGTAATATAGTGAACATGGGAAAAATGTTGATTAAGGAGAGATCTTTTCTCACATTGTTTTGTCATCCTGAGAACTTTTAGTAATCACATCAATTACAGACAAATTGATATAACATTTATATAACGACCTAAATGTGTTGACTCTGTGGTGGGGTGTAGCAGGGCAAAAATTCAAATGACTGATAATTTCAATTTCAATTTGTCTTTTGAAATAATTTGAATTCATCGCACACAATAGTGATAAATTCAAATCATTTGGATATGGGGGCATATTGTGCATTATTGTATCAGTAGTCAGTGACACAATGAAAATTCTATACAACTTCAATTGTGTGTATTGAATGATGAGATATCTGCCTTCATAACACATCTCATCTACACGAAATATCCCATTACCAGACCGATCCTTGGTCTTTTGCCAACACTTGTGGTTTCAGACATTATATTCTTGCATAATTCAATACAAAATTTCTGCTATTTTGTTATTGGTACTACCAAAATGTAAAGTTGTACATGTATATACATTTAGTTCACAATGTTGGGTTCATTTCTTTGCAGTCATACCAGAGTTATTTCCCCTGAAAAGAATTCAGTGAAATTAGAGTTCACAAGGCAAAATTGTCTGTTTGCCAAAGTGTAGTAAATATCTTATAAATACTCAATTTTTTACAGCTGTTTTAATACACACATGAAATAACTTCTGTAGTAAATATTTTTTACATACTCAACTGTTTCAATATACACATGAAATAATTTCTATTGTTTACCATCTGATAATAATCTGTTTATCTCACTTCAGCTGATGATCGGCGGACTAGGTAAAATCGACATCAATGACTGGAAATCTCATACGAGACTAAAACACTGTACTCCAGAGAGTAATATTGTCAAGTGGTTCTGGAGAGCTGTTGACATGTTTGATGACGAGATGAGGGCCAGACTGCTACAGTTTGTCACAGGAAGCTCAAGAGTTCCTTTACAGGGCTTCAAAGCCCTACAAGGTATGGAAGAAAATTCACAGCATATTACAACAAACTCTGTAAATCCTGTATATTGATTAAGTAAAAAAAAAACACTAAATGATTCGGGGAAAAGTTGGGAAAAAAATATTAATGAGCATTTCTATGGTACTATACCAGCTTTCAGGAAAGAACTGATGTTAGGAATAACTTTTGCACTTTTCATATTATTTGTTTCTTTAATATAGACCTTTGAATTTGCTTTAAACACTACTTTTTATGTAAGGGGACCAGTCTATAAAGGTCACCTTGAAAATGACAGATGAAAAAATTTTAGTTTATGTTTTAGTTTATGAATCTCTAAATAAAGGCTACTTTTGTCTTTTCCTTTGAGTGACCTTTATAGACAATTTCAGCTGTTTAAAAGTTTAAAATTCCAATTACTGCTTGTCTATAATCTGCTAAATGATGAATTTTTTATTGTTTACTTTAGGTTCTACTGGTGCTGCGGGACCAAGGTTATTCACCATACACCTAGTGGAAACAAACACTGATAACTTACCGAAAGCTCACACCTGGTATGTACATGTAGCACATTTTGTAAAATTTTAGAATTAAGGTTACCGGTCCAATCATATCAAATCCAGTGTTATCATGACCTATGTCACTTCTCACAGATCTCACTCTCTGATGAGGCCTGTCACAGCTCCATGGTTAGTATGTACACCTTCAGATCTTGATGTTGCAGGTTTCCATCACCTCTATGGACTTGGCCGACTTTTCCTGTTCTTCAGATGAGACAGTCAAATCTGAGGTCCATGATAAGATTTATGTACAACCTTTGAGCTAGCAACATTTGATATTAATGTATTTTAAACTTTAATGAAGAATATTGTTTGAAGATGATAAATTGATACTCTAGCAAATTACTTCGCAAATAGAAATAAGTGTCAATTTAAAGCAGTAATATTGAAATCTATAATAGGAATTTCTGCCTCATATATAAATATGCACACAACCAAAAGGCTCAGTATGGCAGTTAATTGTTGACTTTTTGTTCGGGCAAGTCTCCCCACTTTATGTTTACTTTTGCACATTGGACTGAGTCTTTCACTTTCAATATCTCTTTGCAGTTTTAACAGAATTGACATCCCTCCGTATGAATCTTTTGAGAAGTTACATTCAAAATTGACATGTGCAGTGGAAGAAACATGTGGCTTTGCAGTAGAATGAACTTCATGAGCCAGGTGAAGCAGGACATTAGTCAGTTTTCGTAATGTGGCCATCATCATCGTAGGAATTCCAGAAAAAGAGAAAGATTGACTTTTCCTAATGATTAAATCAGTATTGATCCACTTACGATGATTTACACTTCACTTATATTTATAAAAGTGGTGCTGGTTTTCTCTATTCAATCGAAAACAATGCACACATAAATGAGGTGTAACAAAATTGATCTCTGTCAACTCTATGTGTGTTTGAATCTGTTGAGAAATTTCCAATATTTAAGTAGAATATAATTACATTTCAGATGTTATAAATGTGTTGACTTGACAGTGCACAAGATTGACTTGAATGTGTAACAGGTACCAGGCTACTGTTGATTTAAAGATGCACTAGCAAACTGTTGATATGTACCAATTACTGTTGATTTGTCTGTGTACCGAGCCACTGTTGATTTGACAGGGTACCAGCTTAATGCTGATGTGACTGTGTACCAGGCCATTGTTGATTAGACAGGGTACCAGCTTAATGCTGATGTGACTATGTACCAAGCCGCTGTTGATTTGGCAGGGTACCAAGTTAATGTTGATATAGCTGTGTGCTGAGCCACTGTTGATTTGACAGGGTGCCAACTTAATGTTGATGTGACTGAGTACTAGGCCACTGTTGGTTTGACAGGGTACCAGGCCACTGTTGATTTGACAGGGTACCAGGTTAATGTTGATGTGACTGTGTACCAGGCCACTGTTTATGAAGTGTTCTTCCTATTGACATTTACGTGATGTTTACACATGTGGTTAAGTGTGGGTGTGTATTGGCAGCAGCAGATACTCTGTGTAAGATTATTAGATGTCTGTGTTATATAAGGTTGTGTACATCCCTTTGTCTGGTTATGTGTGACCAGCCTGGACTGCCAGACCAAATGACTCCCCTACATTGTCATCTATACAATTCACAAAACACATCAAGCTCATGGGTCAGTGGGGAGTTTGGGGTTCTTAACTTCATGTTTTTTGTGAGAGAGATAGATGATTCTATTTTAATTTATATTTTAATCATTGATTATAGATTATATGCAAGATGTGTTTTCACCTCTTTTAAATCATTTCAATCATGACATTACTCGCTAGTGATATTTGAAAAAAAAAAGTTTTATGTGATTACTTAAGTTGTGACTCGTATTCAGTAAGATGACAGTCTGTCTCGTATACAGTATATGATGAAGTCATATGTGCAATGTGATTTGTCAAAAAATAAAAGAAAAAAGACAGCATATGTGCCGTATATGAAAAATCAAAACAATTTTGTCATTATGGTAAAAATGATGATGATTTATTGAAACAGTTGGCTAAATTCTTAAGTTGTAAAATTGATAGATGTACTTGAATTTTTCTGAATAATGAGGTTGTTATAATTCAGAGATGCAAAATTTGAGGCTTGTACATGTATATCTGTATATTTTGTATGTAGATCAGCACATACATAACCCTGGAATTGTCAGCAATAGTATTATACGTAATATGTCAACTAGAATGTCAATGATTTTTCTTTCATTGCGTTTGTCATCAGTTATTCCTTTGATCCTCAATTATTTCTCCAATGCTTGTTAAGCATTGACCACTAGGATTTAACTTAATTTTGGCTAATAAATGTATGATATTTTAAATTAATAAACAGGTATTATTTGACTCACCATTTTGAATTAAGAAAGTGAGAGGTTGAAATGTGTATTTGATCTTTCACAGGTCTTATAAGGTAGCTGTTCGACTGTGAACAGATCTTTGATTTTAGCAAATTTGTGTTTCACATATTGTAAAGCCAGATTTATTGTGGTTGTATATTGTGTGTGAGTGTACTCCATTTACCAATATTTAGTTGTACTGTATTTTTTCAATGCAAATTTAAGGTTATATCATTACAGTGTATAGAATGTAGATATTTTTTGTACATATCTTTTTTATATGTATCATGTTTTTTTTAATGACATAATTTTCCTTCTAAGTGTACAAATGTTAATGGCATATTTATAAGCTATGTCTGCAGTATACCCATAGTTAAGAATGATTTTAACACCACCGCTCATCCCTTCCCTGATGCATTGAGTGATTATTTGTAGTACCTCCAAAGTTATTCAGATAATCTTGATCCCTTATTTCAATCAGACTTCAGTTTTGAAATTTCTAAAATGTAGTGAAATCCTGAGATGTATTAGCTAACTTTACCATGTTGTTCACTTGTTGACACATTCCTTATATATTTATCCTCTGTTGCATGAGAAATGTGTGAACAAGTGAAAAGGGGGAAATGTAAGCTGAGAAATCTCAGTATCCCTCAGTCTAGCCTGAGGGTATATCAGGTATTAGCTGAGAAATCTCAGTTTAGCCTGAGTGATCTCAAATATTAGCTGAGAAATCTTAGTCTAGCCCGAGTGATCTCTGATATTAGCTGAGTAATCTCAGCATTCCTCAGTCTAGCATGAGGGTATCTTGGATATCAGATGGTCTTTACACAGAATAAAGATTTTGTAATTAGTCAGATGTGTCCTTGGATACATTTAAAAATTATAGTAGTATTGATAAGCAGTATAATCTATATTTTATGGCACTCCAAAAGCAGAGTTTTAGAATGAACTATATTCTATCACAAGTAGTCGAAAGTTATTTCAACTTGGTATTGTTGAGTTGATTTTTCATTAATTTAGATAAAATTTACAAAGAGTTGCCCACGGATGAAAAAATGAGATTTCAGTAAGTTCTAATTCCTTGCATAAGATCTAGAAATTTAAGTAGAGTAGATATATTACATTTAAAAAAAAAACTTGTTTTAGCTAACTTATCAAAGAACTGAGGGTGAATTCATATTCACACTAGCCTCCTGTAATTCCTGTCATCATTATAAGTACAAATTTCTGAATATACTGGGGATCCCTGGTGTAAATGATATGACAAAATATATAATTTCTGTATGTTTGAAAATTCTGATAAAAAATTGTAATAATATTTCATCAGTGTTTACAATGAGAAATACTGAACGAGAAGATGTGATATACAAGGCCAGTCTTTCTCAAACTGAATAATACTATTTAGACATTTACATCATACTTGTACATTTTGCTATGCACTATCTCTGGTTCTTTATCTCTCTATTTCATTGCTCTTTAAGAAAGATTTACACCTTAAATTAAGATAACTACAGAACTATATATAGTTCTTTATTTCCGTGTCTTTGATGCTTATTCATCAAATGGCATAATTATTTACAATATATGTACAAAATAAGGATATATTTTCTTCACCTAATTTTTGTACCTTTTAAGCTTGTTTATTGCATCAGACTTAGGTTATACAAAAGAAGGATGGGCTATTGTCACCTCCTCTACTAGTGTTAATATTCTCTTGTTTTCTCTGTTCTTTAAGGTTATTTTATTCATTTTTTCTTAAACTACAGAAAATATAGAGCACCCTCACTGTTCTTCCATAGATAAGAAACTTAAACACCATACTTGTACTAACTACAATATGATTAAAGCAGAATTGATTCTGGCAGATCAAGGGTATATGTGGATTTTTGTTGTCTTCTCTTTTTTTTTTTTTTTTGCTGTTAGCATTAGTTACCTCCCTTTGTCAGAAGTTGCACTGCCCAGTACAAAATATTAATGTGATACACGTGTGCCTTTGATTATTTCTGTAACAAGTCATGTTGTGTTTTTATGGTTGTACACCTCTCCTGGCTCGTATTATTGTAGTGCTAGGAACTTCAGTTATAAGACATATCCAGTCAGATGCAACAGAAAATGGAAAATTTTGCAGAAAGATAAATTCGATTTGGTCACAAATGGTTGGGCATATTTATTCATTTTGTTTTTAACATTTCTTCTAGTCTTTTACACTCAAGAAATGAAATTCTGATTGCAACACAATTGTTTAAACAGTTTGTATGCATTTTAATGAATGACAGTTATGAGCGTTTTATAGTATGTACAGGTCTTGCCAGCTCTTGGGATCTTCTCTCTGTTTCTGTTGATCTTTAGTGCTCCTGGGTCAGCCCTACAACTCCCCATGTTAATAATGTCATCATTGTACAAATCACAAACAAATCATTGATTCTACTGAATAAATCACAATAAAGGAGCAATTTTAAAATATGAAAATCTTGTATTTATCTTATTTTCTCATTATCTGTTATCTTTAACAGAGGTAATCTTTTAAGCAATTATTTTGTACTTAGAGCATTTAAATCACTCCCAGAAGGCCCCAGATTAGGTGGAATGCCTTTATTTCTTTACTAATGCTTAACATCTGAAGCGTAACCAGGGCAGGAAATTGGTAAGGAATTCTTATTAGCCATACAGGCTAAGACTTCAAAGATTGAATTAGCCCACACCAAGTTTAAGGAGCCTGTCTATTTTTGCACATTTTGTGATGTTAAAAATGATTCTATTTTAGTACATGAATACATGTGGAAAGGAAAAAAATACTCAGCACTCCAACTAGTTTCCTTTTAAAGTCTCCAATCAGAAAACCCAAAGTGCAGAATAGATACCAAATCAAGAAAATTATATTCGCCATACGGGCGGACTTGATGGAAAATTTGTTAGCCCGGTAGCATTTCCATTTGCCATTGGTGAACAGGTGATCGTTAATTTCCAGCCCTGATAACTCCAGGGGCATTTGGATTGAACCTTAAAAGCCCTTGTCCAATGTCAGTGTATGTGTTGGCACAATAAAAACTCCTCACCGCTCAGTAGTCGTAATTGCCAAGCATAGGTGAAAATAAGAAGCCCTTCATCTGAATTTGATGATTACATTTGAGTGAAAAACTCCTGAGTGGGATTAAATAACAACAGTAGATCTTACTACATATGTACTTACTTTTTAAGAGATGAGAAATTTAGAAGACTGAAAAACCATAAAATTACATCAGAGGGCAGCAATTGTATTGCACAATACTGTTACATGTGCACAGTCTCCCAATCTATGGCACCACTCAAGCAGATTTTGGGTTATTTTTTATCTGAATTCACAAATTTCCTTAGAAAATCAGGTTGTAAATTACTTTTGTGCCGTCATATGCCCTGACAAGAGCTTAAACATATTATCTTGTTAGCTTAGGGGCCGTTGTGGCCTAGGATCCAGTGTGTTTGCCTTGTGATCATGAGGTTCGGGGTTCAAATCTGTCCCTGTCTTTTGGATGAGGCAGTAAAGATTGAGGTCCCATGTCACAGTAGATGTTGGTAAGTAAACAAACACTCCCTGCTCTCTGGTCATAATTGCTGGGCTTAGGCAAAATTTGTTTTTCCCTTCATCGGCACATCGTGATGTCTCCATATAAGTGAACAATTGTTGAGAGGGACATAAAACAACACTACAACCAATCTTGTGAGGTTGTGTTCAGTGTCAATTCTA
>JACSZP010018831.1:0-13699 GCA_016161895.1 Pinna nobilis
TTTATAAAAATCTCCCTTTATTTCAAATACAATGGAACCTCGCCTTAAGACGACCTCACTTAGGAGACCGCCTCACTAATTAGACCAGCAAAGACCATAAAAACTTAGTCTAGCTGTACATGTATATCACTCTCTAAGACTTTTCAACCTTACTTAGGAGAACACCCAACTAATGCAACCAGTTCTGACCAGTCACCTTGGTGGTCTTAATAGTGATGTTTCACTGTATCTTTATTACGATGTGGTATGGTATTGTTGATAAACGTCCGACTCTAGAATATTTCACTCATATGGAGACGTCACCGTGTGCCTGTGAAGGGCTACACATTTTGCCTATGCTCGGCACTGCTGGCCGTAGAGCTGGGAGGGTTTTTTGACGGGTGTCAAAAGCAGTATGAACCGGAAATAAAAGGATCTTAAAAGTCTCAATTCATAGAATTATAAAAGAACACAATTAATGTGTAAACGAAACGTGCTTCATTAAGTTAAAAAGTCAAAAAGTTTATTTATTAAAAAGATAGAATAGAATTGGATAGATAGATAGATAGAAAGATAGATAGATAGATAGATAGATAGATAGATTTTTCAGCTACTCAGTCAGATAAGGTTTCCTCAGATGATAATTATGGGTATAGTTCTTTTGTTCGCCGTAGCCTTGAATAATACATAAACACGAGGTAATTACAATGTCTGCAGATTATTTGTGCATCGAAAAATCGGTGATATTTCACAAACACCCTAAGCTTTGGACTGATCAATAAATTATAGAGACCAAAAGTGTCGAAAGATCGAGACTAAGTTTGCTTAATTTGATAACGAAAAAAATCGGGAACCTAGCGCTTCTTCGAGAGATCGAAATTTTCGAGACAAAGCCGTTCGAGTTTCAAGATTCGACACATTACTGTCTCAATCTCAAGACATTTAATGTTAAGTAGCAGGAAGCACAGTGTAAATGTTTTCGGGAGGGGGGGGGGGGGGGGGGGGGGGGGGGGGGGGGGGGGGGGGGGGTCCGTGACCGAGTAGTTAGCGTGTTCGACTTTGAATCGACGGGTCCGTGCAGCATTCCGCGGTTGGCCGTCCTGTCTTACGGATGGGACAGTACAAACCCAGTTCCAGTGTCACAGTAGGTGTTTTCACGTTAAAGAGCCCCCTCTTCTCTGCTCTCAGGTCATAAGTGCCGAACATAGGGAAAATTTCTCGCCCTTCACCGGCACACGGTAACGTCTCCATATGAGTGANNCCCCCCCCCCCCCCCCCTTATTGTCAATCTTCGGGTGTAGGTCAAAGTATATAGCAGACATAACAGTTTTCGTAGCGTGCTTCAATTTCAAGATCATTTGGATAGATATGATCAACAAAGTCACCAAACTTTGAATTATCTAATGAAAAAGTAATCTAAATAGCGGAATGAGAAGTTATAGAATGCTGTCATAATCCTTTAAAACTCCTTTATTAAGTCAGCCTTAAACGAATAAAGAAATAAGTCAGAAAGTAGATGAGCACAGTTAGTACCCATTGATACGCCGGCAATCAGTTTAAAAAACCCTTCCACTGAACATAAAAAATATTTTGTTATTTTAAAATCAAGCATTCTTAAGATGTCATTTTCATAGAACTTTTTGTCTGAATTAGTGTTTTAATGAAGTATGGTTTATCCCGTCCTAGAACAACAAAAATAATGCTGATTAATTATTGTAATTTCCCTTCTAGTGTAGAATGGGAAAATTAGTGTAGAAAGTTGAAAAGTGAAATGTTTTTATGCTCTTAAATGAAGAAACGGACCAAGATTACATGTAACCCAAAAGATTTTTGGAACTTTTTAAATTCACTTCTGATTCCTACCATTCCTTGAGAAGCTAGTATTACATTAGCTACGAAGCGCGTGTTTGACCGCTGACATAATAGATGACAATAGTTTGGAAAGAGGTTTAGTGGATCATTTGGCAGACCAAACATTATACTGTTTGTTCGTGATGACACTCGTGTGATTTCGGAATCCGTAGAGTTACGAGATGTAGTTCCTTATATTGTTGAAATATCACTGGAACATAAAACATTTCTTTGATTAACAAGGATTTCCTCGATTAAAAGTAAGTACTTGATGAAGTAAATGTGGGGTTGCCAAGCGAATTGAAAATAGCCAATTCCATTATTTAATAAGATTTGTTAAATGATTTTTCAATCGGAAGTGGATCCCAAAATAATTCGAAAGAGTTGCTTGACCATTTAAATTCTGTCTATAATTTTGGTCAAATCACAAGCCTTAAGTCATTTTATCAACCCTATACAAAATTAATTAAAAGATAAATGAATAAAGAATAAAAGTCGCCAGAAACTTAAAAAGAACACTCATTTTTATACTACGCAACTCCTTTGTACAGATGAATGAAAATAAAAGATGCATTTGTTTAGATCTAAAACCAGTGTATATGTCGTTACGTTTTAAAATACCCCTCGCTGCCAATGACCATTGCCAATATAGTCGGAAATGTGTTGGCACTCACTTGTGTTTAGTGATGTCTCCATATAATTGAAACATTTTTAAGTGGGGCTTTCAACAACATTGCAACAAACAAACTGCACATTAAGACAGCTAGGCTCCTGTACCTTTTGATTTTAAATCAAAAACATTTTCGAGAAGCATATAAGTGCTTTTTAATATGCCGAGTCTGAGATCAGTTCCCGTCGAAGAATTCTACTCCATGAAGACTCCATCAGCACAGCGACGAAGACAGGAATATAAGAATGTCCTAAATAGCAAGGAATGTGTATACCTGATTTGAAGAATTTACCAGGATATCACTAATCTACACGTTTTCAAGAGAACATACCAAAGCTAAGATCAACTCCTCAAAGCTGTTGAATTTTATTCCCTTTTGTCGTAACTAAAATGCTTTACAATACTGACACTCTTCGCTAACAGTCCCATCACCTTCATAAAATGTAGATTCGCCTCTGGTACTATAGCGCCAATCATGTACTCTTCGCTAACAGTCCCATCACCTTGAAAAAGTGCAGATGTGCCTCTGGTTGAATAGCGATTGAAATGCATTCTTAGCTAACGCTTAAACAGTCTCACCATCCTCGTAAAGTGCAGGTGCGCCTTCCGTAACAGAAGAGTCATTGCCTCGATATAATAAAAACGCTTATTACATCCAAAATAAAATCTAATGATGGTTGAAAAACAGGGATCTGTTCCTAGATGAAGTTTAGATTGAGGTGTTGAATAATGTGCGATCCTGCCTCTCTAAGATGTGTTCGTGATGTTAGGTTTTGTTTTCGTCAATTAGGTCAAATTACTTTCACACCTCGAGGTAAATGATGACGAGCATCATGCTTATATAATTTGAATGCTGAATTAGAAGTTGATTAATTAAAGATGATTCGGTGAAACCTACGATTTTTCTGTTTAATTTCTTTATACTTTTTAATAATTTGATTAAATTGGCAAAACAGTCAGATTTGTCATCAACATTGTATGTGACTTCTAAATAGGTACTTAAGCACTAGAAAGCGATGGTTCGAATATCAGCTGACTTTGTAGGATTTTCAAAATGTGCGAATGATACAGTAAAAACTGATGTCCCGTGCCAAATGTTATAATCCTGCCCTAATCGATTGGACTAAAGATACTTGCGTTCAATGATATAACAGCAATATAAGGGCACTATATACAGATGAATGAATCATGACAGCTATACATTGTACATGTATATTTATTTCTAGAATATCAAATATACAGACTGTCCACAACTCAAGAATTTCTACTGATAATGAGATGAAATCGATAACGACAAGCGATTTCAAATATCTGCCTACGCTTTTCGCTTTGGGCATATTAATAATGGGAGGTAGTCCCGAATTTAATTCATGGATTTCGGTTATGACGGCGTCACCCTGGCAATATTAGTCGAAGGCGTCGCCGGGAACACATGACCTGAACACGTGGTTCCTTCCGCAAAGTCACGATTGCCTTCGAATAAGCAAGGATTGTACTGTATTGTTGTTAAACGCCCCACTCAAGAATCTTTCACTTACATGGAGACGCCATCGAGTGCCGGTGAAGGGCGACACATTTTGCCTATTCTCGGCACCTATGGTCGAAGAGCAGGGATACTTTCTTTGACGTGCCGATACCTGAGTTTTTTACTGTCTCATCTGAAAGACAGGGACAGACAACCGCAGCATGGCTCGATTCGAACCCCGGACCTCTCGCACAGAAGATGATCAAGTTAACCACTGGGCCAAGGCATCCCATGTAGGTATTAGGATGTTTTGTTGGCTGTGAACTATAAAATGCACCATTTACTTTGAAACCAAGGTGTTTTTTATTGTTGTTGTTGGTTTTTTTAATGATAAGAACAATGCATCATTTTGACATACATGTATTTTTGTATTTTATTCATCCTTAATTTTTTTATTTTATTATGCGTGTAATATTAATATTTTAACACAACGAACAAGAACAATGTACTAATTGTCCTACAATTTTCTACAATTTTATTAATGGTTATTATAGCATATATATGGCACGCCAAAATCACATTAACAAGTTATTCCTAGTTTTTCTCAGTAAATCTGAGTTTTTTTCCAGTTAAACTTTTAGTACTAATTGATTTTGAAAAAGCGTTTGATTCGATAGCAAGGTCTTTTGTGTATAAAGTACTAAGATTCTCTGGCTTTGGACAAAATATTATAAATTGGATCCAAATTTTGAATACTAATATTAAAGCATCAATCATACAAAACGGTTTCCTTTCAGAACAGATAGGTATCAAACGCGGCTGTCGTCGAGGAGATCCTGTTTCTCCTTATATCTTTCTTTTATGTGCACAAATTCTTGCCATTCTGATAACAAATAATAAAAACATAAGGGGGATAACTGTCAATGGAACAGAACATAAAATATCACAGTATGCGGATTACACATCGTTTATGATAGATGGTTCTAAAAATTTTCGGTTTGCCGCTTTGGGTACTTTAGACTATTACTCGCAAATGTCAGGTCTTCAAATTAACAGTACAAAAACTAAAATAATCTGGATTGGGTCTAAAAAAATTAGCAAAGATGTATACCACCATAGTAGATGCAAACTAGATTCGGGGCCCAAAATTTTACTTTATTAGGTATTGAATTTTCAAATGATCTAATTAAAATGACGTAATGGAACTTTAAATTACAAATTCCAAAAATTAAAGCCGTGTTTAAGCATTAGAAGCGAAGAATACTTATTCCCATTGGAAGAGTAATAGTTGCTAAAACATTGATAATACCAAAACCAAATCACCTCTTTATATCACTCCCAAACCCAGTGCAAAAGAAAATACAGCTCCTAACAAAACATTTTATTTGCTTTTATTCGGGGATCAACTTGTGATAAAGTAAAACGTGAAATTATAACTCAAAACACAGATAGGGGTGGGCTCAAGATGATTGACTTGAAGAACTTCATCACCTCATTAAATGCTCTTGGATGAAAAGAATTTCAAAAGGAGAGCAATCCTGGTTAAACAGTTTAGAAGCAGTCCATTGGGAAATACATCTACAACAATATTTGACGTTGGGGATAATTATATAAATAAACTTCTTAAAGAAATTAAAAATGAATTTTGGAAAGATTCATTTTTGCATGGCAAGAAGTAATGAATAAACAATACAAAGTAAAAATATATGAGCATAACTTTATGTTGCTACCAATACGGTACACATGTAATTCTAAACTGAAAATAAAAAATAAACCTATTTATATTAAGGATTGGTACCAGAACGGTGTTAAAATAACAGGTGATTTCTTTGAGAACAGAAAATTTCTGACTAAACAACAGTTTCAATTTAAATTTAGTATACAAGAATTGTGTTTCCTACAATTTAATGGAATGATTAGTTCAATAACAAAATATTTGAGATCCTTAAATATTGATATAGATAACTGTAAAGTTGACAGTTTGTTTCCCTATATTCCATTCCATGTGAATGCATAATTAATGAAAAGGGAACTAGACAACTTTACAATTTGTTAACTTCCAAAGAGATTATGCCCACTGTTGTCATGAAGTGGAATTTAGTGTAGAGGAGAGGGTTATTTAACGTGTCAACACCTAGTGACACGGGACCTCGTTCTTTACCGTTTCGTCTGAAAGACAGGGACGGCCAACCGTAAAGTGGCGCTGCGGGAATCGAACCCTAGACCCTTCAATTCGAAGTCGAACAGGCTAACCACTCGGCCACGCTGGCCCATTTAAAAAATAAAATAGTAGAATCTAAACTTAACAAAACATCTAAATAACGGATGAATTTAAAAAACGAACAGACGAAACGAAAGAAAACCTAAAGGGTGGCCATGTTTACATAACGCAGTTATTCGTCTGATGGAAATATTAATTTGTCGCTTGACAAGAAAGGGGAGGTCTATTTCGTTTCGTTGCTTAGCGACGTTCGATAGTGATACTTTAATCATGCATACTAAGCAGGTAGAGAGCTTATTATACACACTCTATCTTTCTACATATATATACGTGTTCATCAAGTATTGTGCCAAAGTCAACATGCTACCATGAATAACACAGAGACTAACTGTGTATTTTGCAGGTGCTTCGACATTGGTGTCATTTTGCCACTGCTTCTGGTGGGCCTTGTTGGGAATGTGATGTCCATAGTAGTTATAGTGAAGGACAAGAAACTAGACAGCCAAAGAATTCTGTTTAATTTGGCTGTGGTCGATTTAATATCTTTGATGGTGGAACTTTTCCTTTTGGGATCTAAGATTACTATAAATCTGCAGCTGGTTTCAAGGGAAAGTTCTTTTGTGTATCTCGGGCCAGTAGTGCTAAACTATGTGCTGCCTGTGGCTTTTGCCTTCTCTGCTACGTCAACATTATTACTGGCCTTTAACCACACTATAGCCGTCATAAAACCCCTGAAGGTGAAACTCATTTTCACGAAGAAAAGGACAACATTGATTTCAGCAGGAATATGTCTGACAATTCTGATATGTTACTTACCTAAAGCTCTGGAATATAAGGCAGTTTTGATCACGACAAATTTGACAACGGACACTGAGCTGTATACTCTTCAGCGCTGGGCGTTTGCCAATGGAAACTTTTATGAATATTTTGACATCGTGCTTTTTGTCTGTTTCGCGGTGCTCCCGGTCATCTTAATGACAATTTGTATCATTATGATAATTAGAGGAATGACTGTTTTCAAGAGACGAAGACAGACTAACTTCAATATTCCTCAATCTAAAATCTACTCGAAAGACAAGAAGATAACTGTCATTCTTTGTTGCAAGGCGATCGTGTATGTGGCATGTGTAAGTCCACAAGCTTTGCTTCCAAAAACAGAATCGGTATTGTTTTCTAACATGCAACAACGAATCATAATATCGTTGGTTTTTGGTGTCATGACATTAAACCATTCAATGAATTGGATTTTATACTCTCTAACCAATTCAGCCTTTAAACAGGCTTACAAGAATTTATTTATAAGAGACAGAGTTGACCTTTCTGACCTTTACAGCTTTACGGTTGCGTATTCAAGACGAGATGACCAAGCAAGGATACAGGGACAAGGACAAGAGGACTGTATGTAAATCTTGTTTGATGTCAGTACAACGAACTGTGTCCTGATTCATATGGCATGGTGGCTGTGTCCGACGAGCGAACACTGTAATTAAGAACTGACAAAGCAAATATTCAGTAAAATTCAATATCTAACGCAACAATTTACGACCAGCATAGGGATATTTTGTTGAACGCTTGGAATCGTCACTACAGAAGCTCAATGGTCGATACAGTGAACTAGCTCAAAAATATGGGATCCACCTTTCTAGAATGTTGGGTGATATACCGAAGCACGACCATTTACAGTAACTTCCATTGGTAAGTCCACGAGCACAAGACATTTTCAACGCAATTCGAATTTTTACCAAACTCGTGGGATTTCCGTCGCATATTTGACGAGTGTGACTAATGTGCCACCAGGGGACGCCGACTACTTCCGGACACATGGTCCCATTCTGTTAGGAATTTGAAATTGTTTTCGATGTTAAGATCGTTATTATTCTAAAGTTGTCATATTTATCAAGACTTGGATTTCAAATATCCCTGAGCATTTCTACACTTTTATTTCTCTGTGTTTGCTGTTCCAGATAAGAAGAGCAGGTAGTCTATTTTCATAATTCTTCCGATTGTGACGTGGCCGACGCCATCATCATGGAGAGTGATGGATGCACACAGAAGTTGCATCCTGGACTCCTCAAACCTTTTTTCGGTAAAAATGTTTGGAAGAAGACCTTTCATTTTTTAAATTCTTTCAATATATTTTTTTTTTCAATTATCTACTAATAGACGATGAAGAACACAAGTATTTGTTCTTTTACGTTTCACTAGAAATACTTCCCTTATATGCAAACATCAACTTACTCCGATTAGGAGTCTAAAACTTTGGTCTACGCTGGGCATTTGAGGTCACTTAGCTGGAATCGATCATTATATTGCCGAGGCCAAATTCGATCGAGGACATCTAATTGTAGTGACTCACCTGAAATACAGGAAAAACTAGTCGTTTCCTCCAAGGCTTGAAACCAACAAGCTCACGGTCTGAAAAAGAGAAAAAAATACAATCTGACCTGTGTTAAGAGACCGTCCAAGGGAAGGAGCAACTTAGTTCAGGTCATTTATATAGGAAAATCCAATTTTGGTAACAATTCATTTCGGTCACATAAGACAGGTAGTCCTTTAATTAACTGGGTCACTAAGGCAGGTTCGACTGTAGCAACTGTTCTTAATATATTAATTCAGGATTAAAAGACAGTAATCAGATCACAAATGGTCTTTAATTGGACTTCACAGAAGAGAAATATAACTTTTATTCAGTTTTGCAAGGATGGAAAACAAGGAGTGAAAAACAACGAAAAGGTATTGCCGTTTTAATACATCAAATTGCAGTGAGGTTGTGCACGGCAGGTGACGATGTTTAGCGTGTTTATATTCATGAAAATTATAAAGTCGATCCTCATCAATTCGGACGCTAATATCGGATGCTTCACGCTCCAGACAAACGTTCCAGTTGAAATGGTCATTATGATAGCTAAGTTTAAGTAATCCGCACGCTCTTTTATCTGGACAATTTCCTCGAGGACAAAATTGGCCGGACCCGGATTGAGGCTCTACTATATTTTGTTTTCAATTTCTTACCGAGGAATACCAGGGGAAATTTTTTTTGGTCGTGTGAGGTATTTGCGTTGAATGGAAAAGTAGAACAATGGAAGATAAAGAAATAATTTGAATTTGAAGTAAAACCATGTTGAATAAAACTTTATGTAATAGCATTGTCATAATATAAATCATTAATGAATTCTTAATAGTCCTAATCTAATTTAGACGAGGATTCTTGACGTATTTCATTTAAATGTACATTTGGAATCATTTGTCATCCCCGCAGAAGTAAAATAACAATTATCACATTTAGGGCTTAATGCGAGTGTGACCAGTCGACAGGGAATGCTTACTCCTCCAATGCACCTGATCCCATCTCCAGTGTATGAAAATCCAGGGGTCCGTGTTTGAGATCGATAATTATTTATTACTTTTACCTTCATATTTACTCCACCATAGAATATGAATGTACAGTTAGTTTTTTTTTTAAAGTACGTATTATCTAGATGTCGCCGTAAAAAGAAAATAGAAATACGTCCCAAAAATTAAATATTCTTTTTACAATGCGTGTCCCGTGACCGATCTACTTCCGATCTAATTAAAACACATACTGCACTCGGGAAAATTTTCATTCAACAAGTCAGCATTGAAAGTAGTGGTCGATGGTTTTATTATGGAACGAAATTGCCAGACAAAACATGACCTATACGGACATTCTATTTGACCTTGTTTGATTTGTCAGTTGCTTAGTTAGATCTATTAGTACAATGCTACCTCGTATGTGGCCAAACCATTGTTGCTTAACGTCCAACTCAAGAATCTTTCACTTGTATGGAGATGTCACCTTATACATGATAAACGGCTATAAATTTAGCCCATGCTAGGCACTTATAGACGTAGAGGAAGGAGATATCTTTAACGTGTCAACAACTATTCAATACCTCAATGTTTACTGTCTCATCCGAAAAAGAGAGACAGCCAACCGCGCGACTTGGCTTAGGTTCGAACCCTAGACCTCTCGATCAGAAGTCAAACACGCTAACCACCAGGCCACGGCGGCCAGCGAATTTGTGCGAATAATTACGTTATTAATTCATACGTATTAATTTTCTATAGAATGTGTTGACATTTTGTATACATGTAATGTATAAACATGTATTGTAAATTACTTATTTGGGCTTCGTCCTCAGTAAAGAACCATTCTATAGAATAAATTGAATTTTGTCTTATTCATACTTCATTTCATTTTACCCAGAACACCAATTCGTCTGTATATCCCTTTATAAATCATGTCTTATTATACATGTGTTGTAGTATATTCTTTATCTCTGCATTTTTTTCTAATATGTCAGTTTAACGATTTTTCTTATGTTGTGATTACAAATGTAAATATTGTAAAAATAATTAATTGAAAGTTGTCATTGCATGTAACGACTTGCTCTATACAAACACGCAGGCTTAATGATATTGGATGTGTAGATTGATATCTTTGTCTGGCTATGTTAATTACATTTAAACGCCATTGGGAATACCTGAGAAGTGTGAAGGACAGAAAAACATGCGCCATATCTCCCTGGTAAGCGCTGCAAGAGTTTAAGTACAAATACATGTAGGTATGGTACACTGTAGACAATTGGATGAACTTGTATTAAAAGCAACGTTAACATTGTATGTTTTAAGTGTATTTCATCTATGTATTCACCTTAATAAAAGTAAGATATGTATGTCATTTGTTCGAGTTTTTGAATTTTGAATGAAAAGAAGCAATAAGAGTGATGTTCATTTCCGATGGATCAAGTTGTTCATAAAGCTTACTTTATACCTGCACATTTTCGTTCATTGTTATTTTCGCCCTCAAACGGAATAAAACATATTCACGTTGTCATAATTTCGCCCTATATCACTACAGTTTCGAACACAGCATGTTTGTCAGATCTTCGGTGATGTACCGTGAATATTCCTCTTTAATTTTTAGATCAAAAAGAAAGATTTCTTAGATTTTTAATCGAAGATCAAAAATGGCGAAAATTAATCAGCAGCAAAGTTTACATTTGTTTTCTGTTGTTTTTGCTTACGCCATACCCGACAATTTTTCAGTCATATGGCGGTGGCGAGTTTTTATTGGAGGAGGAGAGAATCCGATCGCTAATATTATACCTGGGAAGAGACCATTGGCTCTCCGTAAGTAAAGTGACATAATCAACTAAGGATCCAGCGTAACTCGATCCCGTGCTGACTAGAGATGAGAGACTGGGTGATGTAACCCTTTTATAGACACAACTATGCGTAATTAAATCACACATTGTGCAGAATGAAATGAAACCATATGTTATATAGAAATTTCACCATAAGTTGGGATTGATTATCATGATTATCCAACTCGAGTTAGTTAATCGTCAAAGTTTCAAAGCGCGTGCTTTATCGAGCGCTTTTACACTTTGAAAATTAACCAACGAGAGTAGGATAAACATGATATTCAATCCAAAAGAGTTGTGTAATTTGTTTCTGCCATTACGCTAGATTATTTTGCAAATCAAAGAATTGAAAACGTCAAAAAGAATTTTTCTTCAATTCCAGCAATAATGTAAGCCCACACAATGACGTCAATTGATGACGACATAATTGAATTTCCTGACGTATCAGCCAATAGCTCGGAAACCACGTGTGGTTTATCGATAAATTTAATCAAATGCAGCCACGATTATACAGCCGTTTTATAATGGTTAAACTATGCGTGCTATGATAGAAATATATATATATATATATTATTATAACACTGAGTTGACAGGGGCTGACTATCAGATCAAACGAGATGCGAAGCGTCGAGTTTGATCTTATGATCCTCCCCTGTCAACGAGACGTGATCCATTTCTTTAGATCAAGTTAGTGTTATGATGATAAATTTATTATATACCATCCGTAATAACCGAAAAATAACATACTAAACATCTGAAAAATATTAATGGCCCAAATATGGAAATACTGGGTGCGTTCAGTTCTGTGGCCGCCACGATTCGATGTGCGTAGCTGACGCCATCAACAATGGAATATGACGTAGTCCCTTTGTTAAATGACGTCAGCTACGCACCCGTTCATTGATCACGGCAACTTCAGGTATTGTTGCCATTGGAAAAGTAGGCGTGGTTTGTTTACTACGTCATCAGTTTCAGAGAGGGATGATATGGATTCAGAAAACCACAGTGTGATAATCCGGAAAGTCAGATCACGTTCTGTGAAATCAACAGTATCAAAACTCGAAATATTGATAGGTTTATTATAAAAGATTGTATATAGAACAGCATATATGTCGTCGTGCCTAAATAGATTGCCTGAATATACGCGAAAATTACTTTCATCGTCCATACTATCAGGTCATTCTAAAAATTTCATGTTAAATTGCATTCCATCTACTTGCCTAGCGCTCTATCGAGGTCTGACTTTCTGACTTTGCGAGGTTCTACAGTAGTTAATTTTTTTTTTTTTCATGAATCTTATATTTATTAGAACAAACGACATTATTATCGTCTCAAAGGCACTGTTTCTTATTTAATAAGTGATACAATATATTATTAAAATAATGTTTCTTCAGCAGTTTGTCTTACTTTTTCGGCGTTAAACAAGTTAATCACATACCCGAATCATTGGATCTGGGTTGGGCACCATCAAACTTGAAAATTGACTTAAGTCTGAGAATCCAGTCTCTCGTCCAATCAGAATTTAGAATTTGAGAATCTTTTCAGACTTAGGAAGTAAATTCATTAGTTTATGGTGTCCAGCCCTGGTCAATTAAATACCTAGGAGAAACACAAACTACCACTGATATTTGATGGATATAATATCAATGCACATACTGAAATGAATTTCATGCCTAATTTACTGCTTAATTTGCTGCGTGTTCACTGCTCAAAATATATACAGTCCGTAATTGTATTCTTTATAACTTCGTTCTTTCTTTTGCATTTCTATTCTTGAATTTCTTCTTTTTCCCCTTCTATATTTCGACTCACCCTCTCTCTCTCCTTTTCTCTATTCGTCATTTATATTTGTCCAATTTTTCTCAATCGTACCTCGATCGGATCCCCCTGTAAAGACCGATACCTTACTGTTCAGTTGTTATTATTGTTATTGTTACTGATGATGGTGATGATTGATTGTCTGATTTTGATGAAACTTGGTTATTATGGTTTTTACGTGATAGTGAGTCCAACTGTTTGTGTTTCACGGCTTTTTATTGAGAAACCGAGGCTTTTGATTGGTCAAAATTTCAAAATTGTTTGATCTTTGTGATATTCGGTTTTAATGAGTTTTCAGTAATTGTGATTTTGACTTTTTCAGTTTCGTTGCCATTTATGGGCAAACAGAGGCTTCTGATTGGTCGAACCTTATCATATTGTTTGGTTTGTTTTTAGGGACTTTAAATATAATATCTGTGTCAAACAAAAATAAACCTGCTGATAATCGAAAATTTCAAAGTTGTTTGATTTTGATGATTTTAAGTGGTTGCTTAATGAGGTTTGATACGCCTAAATAATGTCTTTTT
>JACSZP010018832.1:353-33481 GCA_016161895.1 Pinna nobilis
TCTCTCTCTCTCTCTCTCTCTCTCTCTCTCTCTGTGTGTGTGTGTGCAAAAAAAACATACATTAATTCATGTGGGCTTATGTTAGACTTACTAACTAACAATATTACTAACTGACAACATACCAGTCAAAGGGAGATAATCGATCTCTCTTTAACATAAATCCAAATAAAAGACAAGCTCCAAGTACATGAATATTTTCAATAATAAATATGCATCTATTTTCAGGATTCTCAGAAAACACAGTTAATTCAGTTCCTCGTGTTCTTGGCCCTGTAACCGAAATGATGTCATGATGTGACCCAATTGAGATTCAAATACCGCCCCCAGTGCGATTTAACATGTAGAAATAAAGCATCTGCTGTATTACCATACAATGTACAATTTCAATGTTAGCGAATCACGTACTTTGTAATATTTAAATCTATTTATTTATTTGTTTTTTTATTAACATCATATCAATAAATGTTTCGTTGATATTAAATCGCTTTTGAAAAGGTGACTTGCCACAGAATAAAAAAAATCCCTCCAACATCAGTATTATTCATTGTGTATAAAATGGATCCTCACTTTCAAGGTCACTTTAATGACGCTAAGATTGGTCTGAGAAGCGAAGTGGCCTCCTAGCTGGAGTTTAGAAAGCATAAAATGGTAAAATGGCTGAATTTTAGTGGTCCTTAGTGCGAGGTGGTTTCGTAAGGTTTGTGGTCTTTCACGAGCTCCACTGAAATGATGGCTATTTTGCCCAATACTAAAAACTCATATTGGCATCAGTGGTAGTTTTTTTTCACAAAGGCTTATTGATAAGGGCTTAACCTGTAGTTAGCCATTTCAGCCATTAACTTTTTTTTCAAAATGGGCTCAAAATTTCATTATTGGCTTTTTTATTTTAAAATGGAGATTTTTAATTATAAGATATAAAACTGTCTCTATTACATGGTCAAATGGGTGGGGGTAGGGCCCTTTACAAGGGTTAACCCAGATTGTTGTATTAATAGTATATCATGTATTTGTGTGGGTTTCGGATACAAAGTTTCGGTATGAGTATTGATATGAAATCTATACAATGCAAAAAGGTACTGATATTATATAAATTGATTTTAATTAAACATCATTTCGTTTGAAAATCTACTTATCAAAATTGTTATCTATCAGTTTTCATCAACTATCTGATGTAGAATATAAAATGTCCATGTATTAAAAAATAATAATTAATCAAAGTCCGTCTATAATGCAATTTAAATTTTAATTAACTTTAAGTTAAATACAAACCTAAATACAATATTCTTGTGTTTAATTAATTAATTTACAGAACAACAACAATGACAAACCCCGGGGGAATTCTTTTCGTGTTATCATTAGTTAATTTGGTTGTACCAGGTAAGACAATTAAATTCCTGTCTATATTCATTAAATTAAAGACAAACCTTAAGAAAGTTAAATAATTCAGCATGTTGAATGAATGATGATCAAGATGCAACCAGGCGGAAACGACAGCTCAGAATTAAATAATGTCTTGAATCGTATTTATAGTCACTGTAATTGCCTTTACAATGTAAAAGTATGTTAGCATTACATTGCACAATAAATCTCTAAGACAACTGATAAAAATTTATCCAGACCCCTTAGCCCTTTCGCAAACGTCTTCATCAATTTAGAATATTAATAATCATGCGAAAGCGTTTACCTCTTTCTAAGGCACTGTTGTACATGTACTTGCATCACTTAAAACTAGACTGAAGTCAATTGCCAAAGTCGACGTACAACACAATCATAGCAAACAAAGCATTAGGGAAATGAACTCATGATAAACTAGTGATTAATATATATGATATAAGCAAGCTGGATGAACAGAACAATATATTATATTCGGAATTTAATATTCTTCAAATAAAAGAAGAAACAAATCAAATGAAATAGGATGAAAACCAAAGAAAATTTGCATACGGACAATGTGAATCAAGGGGTCCTTTACGCAAAAAATTTTACGATCAAAATCACTCGTAATCGTAAGTAAGCAATATTTCAATTGATAACATTCTCTACATTTCACGGTTAAATTTTACCAATTATGATGGAATTTAATTGTTATGAATGATATAAATCAGATAATGACAATATTTATTTAGTTACATTGAGAATTTGTCAAATGAACAGTAATAAAATTTCGAACACTTTCGACTACCAGTGATTTTTATCGTAAGATTCTTTGTGAGTTGTCAGAACGAGATCAGGTGCCCAGGGAATGGGCTAATATGTAAGTGGACCGAGCTAATCATAAAGTGTTCGCCTTTTGGCTTGAAGACCGGGGGTTCGAATCTTGTGTTATTTTTCTGTTCTTCTATGTTGGTGTATGCCAAGAATTGGTTTTGAACACTGATAATCTCAAGCTGCATACGCTTAAATACTTAGCGCCTATCACAATTCCTTAAGCCTGCATCAACATACAACATATACTTCAGAAAACAAGACAGTTCAATTCCAAAATTCCTTCAATTAAAGACAAACAAAACCCGAATTTAAACACTTTTTCATAAAACAACGAGTAAGAAAGATTCTGATCAGATTCAGATCTGAAAGAAATTTTATAGGTATCGTTCTCAATGTAATATGAAAATATATTGACAGTGAAACTTTTACGGTGGCTACGAGAACTTCTCGTTATCTAGTATAATGGATGACTTTCTGATTTGAGATTTTGATTTTGCCTAAACTAGGCCTGAATATTTCCGAACACCTAAACTCACTTCTTTTTTTAAAGTTCATGCTTGTTCTTATGTAGGTTTCAATACTGTTTGATTTTTCGATTCTGAATGTTCTTTTGTTTAATGAACTTTGAATGCGGAAAATACATGCTTTTGTCCCTCCAACAATATTTAATTGGCCTAGGGTTAAAAACGTGCCTGGTAGTCGCATTACACGCATTGATACTTTTCACAAAAAGGCGTTGGTGAAATCTGTTTTATATGTCAAAAGTTACATAATCTGTTTAGAATATTAAGTCGTAGTACATGTATATCTAACGAGTCTCCAGACGATGAACGCTCACCTGCATAATGCATAAATGACCATCTCGATCGAAATAGATTACTTTCGAAAAATCAATATCAATAGAGTGACAGGATGGAAAGCTTACAGCCATTCTTGTCCCTCACAGGTAAACCGAAGGCGGGTAAAATAGTAAATGAGATGTACAGAGCATGTTAGAGGATGTCAGTGCAT
The DNA here is from genome assembly GCA_016161895.1 of Pinna nobilis. Lineage (NCBI taxonomy): Eukaryota > Metazoa > Mollusca > Bivalvia > Pterioida > Pinnidae > Pinna > Pinna nobilis. The sequence continues at coordinate 3,573 of JACSZP010018832.1, forward strand.
GATTTGATTTACGACGAAAGTTTTACCTGTTGTGATAGCAGATGCACCTGTCAATCTAAACCGAAACAAGAAACTGACAACGTATAGAACAGGTTATATTTGTGCGGAACAAATGTTGCTACAGTAACAGTCTGTAACAGCAAAACTGTCCTTGAATAAGAAATGAAGTTGTGTAACTTTTTTTTAAAAAAAAAAAGGAGTATCAATCGATACAACAAATACCATTCGAAATGTCGAACAATGTGTGTATCAGTTGTGTGGAGATATACATTATTGTCTTGTTAAGAAATGTATTACAGTTTTTGCCAAAATTTACCTACAATCTCTCTCTCTCTCTCTCTCTCTCTCTCTCTCTCTCTCTCTCTGACTTCATAAATCATATAAATATAAAATTTTAACCATAAACAGGGTGGTTTTTAATATATACGCATGATAATGATTTTCAATAAATAAATCATTAACCTTATATGGTATTAAAAGGTATTTTTCACGGTAACTATTCCAGGGAATGTATTACCTTTGTGTGGGAGTTGAATTTTATGTTTTTCTCCTGTCATATAAGTAGTAATGGTGACAAAATATAGACTCTTAATTAAGACAATCAGCAAAGGTGAGACAAACATACTTTACGTAGTTTATATTAGTATTTTATGCAAATTAGACGGATTCGTGATTTTACAGGCCGTATTATGTTGACTCAACATAAGGTTAAAATATTTCTATTACGTCCAATGAATGTTCTTTCGTATGAATGTTATTTATGAAGTGTAAAAACGAAAGTTGTCAATCACATAAACACACACCATGACGGGTAAACATTTGTCTTCGCCTAGCCCATGGCAGGGACCGGGATTGAACTAGTTCTTACACTGACATACGGATGTCCGGGCAAGTGTACTTGATGGAGGGAAATGTACTTGATTCCCTCACATAATTATCAGTGGTTCGTGTGCGCCCAATATGTATTGGACATTTTGCGATAACTTAGCCTGTGGTATTTCAATAGCTTAGTGCTGTTTTGTTAAATATGATATTTTCTTACATTTATTCATTCGTCGAATACGTTTTCACTGGTTTGTTTGTTAATTCAACATGTGTTGAAACCATTCAAACTAGGAAAAAACTTTATAGACGACAATATTATTACACTGGGACCTCAATTCTAATACGTTATAAACGAAAAAACGTAATATCCAGAAACGTTATATCCATATATTTAATATAGGTTTAAATGGGCCTTTATTCGGTGATTGAAAACGAAAACGTTATATGTAGAAAAACGTTACAACCAGAAACGTTATAAACATTTTTACTGTATTTATTTATTTATCTTTTCATTCATTCCGTTATACATTATTTGTTTCCTTGATGAATGATAACCCGTATCACCTATGTATTGATCTGTTTATTTACTTTTATTTTTAAAAGTTATTTCAAGTTATTTTTTTTATTTTTTACTGTTTATCTTTTCTTTCATTATTTATTTATTTATTTATTTATTTATTTATTTATTTATTTATTTATTTATTTATTTATATGTTTAACTCGTTTTTTAATGTATTCTATCATTATATCACTATTTACCAACATGAATTTATATGTATCGTTGTTACGGTATCCGTGCAGCTGTTACGATATTTAAGTTTTGTAGTACACAAGCCGATATTTTCCAAAAAGCTCTGAAACCCCAACCCTCCCAATTAGTTTTTCTGAAAGCATTGGGACCGAATAATTTAAATTTGGTCATGTCTTTCTCATGGCTCTGAATTCACCAAGGAAGGTCTGTGGTCAAAATGTGACTTACAGTACCACGCATTATCACGACCTGTTTCTAGTACATTTAACAATTAGTGGGCATTGAAGCCTGATGACGATATCTCACTAGATTGGTCACCGGAGCTTATGACATCATCTATTGGAATGGTTTGACGGAACCCACTAAAGAAAGGAATGCGTAATCTGCCTGGGTACTCATCTTCTTCGTTTTTTTTTCCACAAGAATTTTGGATGTTATTCGCAAAACATAACTAAGCGACGATTAATCCTCACGAAGGTAGATTTTTTTATCCTCATCAAAACAGAATTCACGATAAACGTTTTCACATGAAACATTCATAAGCAACTATATCGATATATACGACTCGTAACTTTAGATTTAAACTTTCAAATAAATATAAAACTGGTAATTATCAAAGAATTTCCAACTAAACTTGTTTCACAGTGAATCATTCATTTCAATCTCAAATTATACTAGTATGCCAAATGTCTTTTACGGTACTACCTTTAAGATTGGATTTCTGTTTTCATTATGAATATGCATTTTTTCTAATTGAAAGAATCGGGAAACAATTTTAAACAAAGCAAAATAGTACTACCTAACTAAGGAGACCTTCCCGATATAAAATTGACAAAGAACCGAGTGGTATTTGAAAATTGAAGTCCTAATCAAAATGACTTGTTTAGATCAACGTGGATAACAACTTCAAATCTCTAATAGGATGGGACCAGGTATCGGGAAGAAGCAACCTCTTTCATTCGCAAGAACTTGTACACATAATTTAACGAAAGTGAAGTCTCACAAAAAAGAATATTTATTCGCATTTAAATAGAATTTCCGCTAAATGTTTTCAACAAAAACTGAAGTATTACAATTTAGTCTGTAGTCAACATCTTTGTATAGCTCATTTAGGATACCACTTTACCTAACAGTAAGTAAGATAGTGTCAATAACAATATTACACTCTTCTTTATTTTCGACTCACTGCCATAGCAGCGTCGCCGTGGCCTAGTGATAAACGTGTTCGAATCGTTGGGTCCGGGGTTCGAGCCAAATCCATGTCGCGGTTGTCGGTCCCTGTCTTTCGGATGAGACAGTAAAAACCGAGGTCCTGTGTCACAGTAGGCCTTGACACGTTAAAAAAAACCCTCCCTGCTCTTCGGACATAAGTGCCGAGCAAATTTTGTCGCCTTTCACCGCCAACGTTTCCTTATAAGTGAAAAATTCTTGAGTAGGACGTGAAACAACAATACAATACAACTCACTGAGTAATTACACTTAAAAATTTTTAGTATTTAGAAGTAAAATGAAAACTAAGCTAAAAGTGAAATAGATTGATATGTCAGTATCAATTCAGTAGCTTTACAGGCTGGCATGATCCATCATTTCATGATAGAAGTAAAATTTAAGAAGAACGGAAGGGTGTTCAAAAATCCAAGTCCTAATATATATCATGTCGAGGGTAGTAACTGTCTAGACGTAGTAAACAAATGCACATCCCTAATGAAATGGGACCAGGTGTCCGGACGGAGTCAGCGTCCCCTATTGGCATGTCACACCCATCGCAAATGTTCCACGGAAACCGTACGAGTTCGCAAAACTGTCAATTTCGATTGAACAAAAATCATATGCTCTTGATCTAATTAGGTAGTCACTATAAATTGTCATGCTGCAGAATATCATCTTGCATCCTTTCCTAGAAAGGGGTCCCTCTATTATTGTTTATCGAGACCACCGTATCGTCCCGTGTCACAGTAGGTGTTGGCATGTTAAAGAACCCTCCCTGCTCTACGGCCATAAGTGCCTAGCACAGGCAAAATTTGTAGCCCTTCACCGGCACACGGTGACGTCTCCATATGAGTGAAATATCCTTGAGTGGGACGTTAAACAACAACCCAACAACAACAACAACAACTTAAGAATTGATAAACACTGAATTTGCATGGATTTAATGTGAGGTTCTCTCCTATGTGAGATCGTCTGTAGCCAATGTTCCACTACTTTGCGCCAATATATCAAAGGTCTCAAGATCTACTATACATTATTGAAATAATTCCCAAAGATGCATATGGTTAGTAGTAATGTTGTTTGTGCCGTTGTTTAACTTAAGAATCTTTCACTTTTATGGAATAGACACCATGCCAATAAAGTGCGACAAATTCGGTCTATGCTTGACAATTATGACTGTTGAGCAGTGTGGGTTTTTTAATGTGTTGCGACACGGAACTTTCGTATTTAGAATCTCATCTGAAGGCATGAGACAGTCGAACCAGGGATTCTAACCCACGACTGCGACTACGATCAGAAGGCACACACGCTTACCACTAAGCCACGGCAATGTATACAAAATTGCATTTAGATATTTAGATGGACAAAGGCGTGTATAATCTGCATTCAAAATTCATCAAATGTAGGGAAATGCAAAAGTCAGAGTAAACTAAATGAAAATCTACAAAAAAATTACATAAAAACAAAAATGAAACCCGGAAATGGTGTGAGAGCAGGGTTCGGGAAAGAGTCATGTCCAGCTTGCTAGCAACATTCGTTACTTTCGTTTTACAGTAGAAGTCAAATTAGGGAAATTCAAAACAACGAATGTTTGGGACATGATAATTACAGGCGTATACAGGCAGTTTGGTTTGATGGTTGGTTGTATTGATATTTTTAAACATCCCACTTGAAAATATCTCAGTTATATGGAGACGTCACCGTGTGCTGGTGAAGGGCGACAAATTTTGCCCATGCTCGGCACTTACGACCATAGAGCAGGGAAGGTTCTTTAACGTGTCAACACCTACTGTGACACGGGACCTCGGTCTATACTGTCTCATCCGAAAGACTGGGACTGCAAACCGTACCGTGACTTAGACTCGAACTCCAGACGCTTCGATTCGAAGTCGAACACGCTTACCACTAGGCCACGGCAGCTCCTATGCAGGCAGTATTTTTTCACTTATCCGGTCCTTGAACATTTAATGTATAAAAAAAACAAACTTTTTTGTTACTTGCCAAAAGTAAAAGAAATAACAATATTTTCACATCAGCCTGTTCAGAATTTACGTATTCCAATTCATTTTGGCATCAAATCGTGCTTATAAAATTCAAACAAAGCATGATTATTTTCAAATCTACGTAATAATCTGATCAAAATCTTTGAAATATTACAATAACATTTGATGTAAACTAAATTAATGTACACAAAAAGACTCATAATGTTAATCACATGCGTAGTAAACACACATTTCCATAAATACGTTAAAATTCAGCCAGCCATAGTTTTTACTTTTAACACGTGTTTTGCAACATGGCTGACGTTTCTGTCGCTTAATCAGGTCACGACTCTTAACCGCTGTTCCAAAGAAAGAGTGACGTGAAAATAAAACACCTATTATTACCCAGAGGCAAAATTCATGATCCTATAAATATGAATACTTCTGTACACTCTAACACACAAACTCTAGCATTTCAAAAGTAAACATCAAAACTACTACGATAATGAATTATTTTTCCTTGATCGTTTTCATTTTTGCCGCTGTAGAAATTTTAACTGTCGCTAGTCAAACTAATGGGATAACGACCCCGGGACAAAATCTCTTGAGGGAGAGGAAAATGAAGAGATGGAATAGATTCAGGAACCGAATGGCGAAAAAGTGGTCGGTAAGTAACTTTTGAACGACTTTATGCATAATTTGCGATTTTTTTTCTTTTTATGTACAGCGCGAAATGAACTATTCGATTAAGATTAAACTTGGTTGCTCTGGAATGGTTTTCTTTATATATTTGCAAATGATTTCTCTTAACGAAATAAATCATTCTCAGAAATTGAGAAAAATTGAAACTTTTTTTAGGCAGATGGACGGGGGCTACCTTAAACTCGGTCTTCTATTTAGTCATACAATTGTATTAATGGAAAAAACCACCGGTTTTAACGCAAGTAAATTTTCTTAAACAATCAAAGTATATCGCATTGAACACGGACTAGAGATGAGAGACGAAATTATCTACAGAACAATTCTCTTAGAATTTGGTAACACACACGTATCTTATAAATAGTATGGATACAATGCATGAGAAATTATTGTATTCTTACCTGCGCTTTTTTCTTTTTTCGAAAAAAACCTCTTAACTCCATCCTGGTTCCTTTTGTCACATTCGGCAGAAATTATAAGATTTTTGGATAATTATTCATAAATTCATTTCTTTTATCAAATATTCTGAAATAAAGTGGTTGGAATATTATGAAATTCAAATAGGCTTTTATATAGTAAACATTGCGAACATTTCTAATATAATAAAGTAATCAAAATTCAAAATTCCACGAAACAAATTATCGGTAGATTATCGGGAAAATTCGGACATCATTCATTTTGAATAGGCTAAATCATAAATCAGTTGTAAATGTACAATACTATTTAACTATTACATGATTTTTACAGGCAGAAATAGCCAACTGGGTGACCACGCTGGCGAACAGGCAAAATGTCGATGAAAAGGGATTTTTGTCGGAGCAACATAGAATGATGGTCGTGATGTCGGTTGATGACAGATTAAAAAATGCCGACTTCGAGAAAGCAGTCAGTCTAACGGATTTTGGCTCAGTACGTATTCAGAACATTAGAATATTTTGTGTATTTTACTTTAAGTTTTACTTATAGTTTCAGAAAAAATCAATAACCATTCAAGAGAGTAGATCTGAAAAAAAATGCTGATGATTGCAGTTCTGTTCCCTCCTCTTCCTTGTTAAGTGGGGTGTTTTATTTCATTTCTTTAAAAGAAAAACCATGTTTTATTAATAATTGTAAGTTTATATTTAGTGATGTGAATGTGTAAAGAAAACTCATGTATGTGTGATAAAAGTTTATTTATCAGTATTTTACCATTAATAAAAAAAATGGTATCTGAGGAAAAGTGGGGGAAATGTACATTGTACATATATATGGTGTCGTTGTTTAACCTCTTAAAGGCATCTGAAAGTAATTACAAAAGTAGTTTTGTGTCTTTACAGGGGAAAGTAGCAATTCGTGTAAAAGTGCCGAAATCTCCGTCCCAGTCACCTTCGATGAAACTGCCCCGTCCAGTAAGTCAAGCTTATCCAACGGATGAAAGCAAACCAGCTGGATCTCTCGCATCAAATGGGACATCAGAGGGAGGCCAACAAATTGGAATGGAAGAAGAGAGCGGGTTTGGACTTGGAGGGATGCGTCTTGGAAGGGGAAGAGAACGAGGACGAGGACGAGGACGAGGACGAGGACGCGGACGCGGACGCATGAATGGACTTGGAAGGGGACAAGGGAACGGACGCCAGAATGGGCTCGGAAGGGGAGGTCTTTTAAGGGGACTGGGGCGCCGGTTGGGACGGATCGCTGGATTACATGGATCCGGTAGAAGATTTGGATTAAATCGCGGAAGACAATTTGGAAGAAAGTTTGGAAGGGCTATGAGACGGTTATCCAGAAATATGCAACACATTTGTTTCATATTAGACACCCCGGTCACTCTTCAGGAGGCAATACGGGAGTTCAAATCCAGAGAAGATGTAAGCCTATGTCTACTTATACAAGAACTGCTTAATCACTTGAGTAAATTAATATTTTAATGCTATGCATTGGTGTGTATTCCAAGTAGACCTATCTAGTTTGAGATTCTCAAATGTTATTCTTGTTAACAAAGTGATTTATCTTATTTCATCGTTTTGTACTGGATATAAAACTTACATTTTGGAAATTTATATAATTAGAAAGTCTAAAACCAATGGAAGATCTCTTTATTAATTTTTCTTTTCTGAAAATTGTATTACTCTTTTTCCTTTAGTCTGTGCCGCTGTTAACCGGAAAAGAGATGATCTACAACGCCAACGCCACAAATAAATATTCACAAACTGATTTGAAAACCCTCAATTCAATGCAACGAAGATTCTGCAGACGAGCAATGAGAACTGGAGATATCTACGAGCTTACCAAAGGTCAGTTGGGTGTATTGTTGTTTGACGTCCTACTCAATAAACTTTGGCTTTTATGGATACGTCACCATGTGCCAGTAAAGGACTGTAAATTTGATCTTTTCTCGGTACTCGTATCCGTTGAGCAGTGGGGGTTCTTTAACGAGCCGACACCTACTGTGATACGTTACCATGGTTTTCACTGCCTCATCCGAAAGAAAGAAAAGGCAGTGGAGTCCCTAGTACGGATCCTAATGACCAATACACGACATCAAAGAGCCATAACGGCCTTCCTTTCTACTAAAGGTTGTTGATAGTTGGTTGTATCATTGTTTAACGTCCCACTCAAGCATATTTCACTTATATGGAGACGTTATCGTGTGCCGGTGAAGGGCTACAAATTTTGCCTATAATCGGCATTTATGGCCGTATAGCAGGGAGGGATTTTTAACGCGCCAATACCTACTGTGACACGGGACCTCGGTTTTTATATTACTGTCTCATCCGAAAGACAAAGACGGCCAGCCGTACTGTGTCTTGGACTCGAACCCCGTACCTCTCGATTAGAGGTCGAACACACAAACCACAAGGGAACGACGGGCCTCTACTAAAGGTAACCCTATGGTTAAATGAATTCTAGTATCGGGTCTAAGAATTCATAACTTAAGATTTATTTTCATTTACACTGTTGAAACACCTTGTTGTATCTAAATCTATTGTAAACAGATCAAATCTCATGATCTTTTTCAAATTTTCAAAAGGTAAATTAACAAGATCTAATTAAATTTGGATCTTAAAAAACAGTAAACATACTTCAAACTGATATATCCTCAGCAATGAAACTCTAAGGATAAAAAATAGGTGCGATAGGATGGGGTTTTATTAGTTATTCTTGCGACACGTTTAAGAGTAGAAGTACGATTGAGAAAGAATTGTAATAAGATTGTCAACATACGGGATAAGACAGGTTTGTAAATTTGGCGTGGCCATTATTACATTTACCTTTTCACAAGATCGATTAACTATAGTAAAATCAGTAATTATAAATTATAAACTACCACAATGTTCTCTGTTCTTTCTTTGTCCATTTCTATTCACATTTTTAAAATTCTTTTTATTGAAATTTCAGGTACAGAAATATATGCAGATGCAAAAACGTTTCACGTTCTGGGACAGATGGATGCCAACCAGCCTCATACGTCTGTTCCATATGCTATCCAAGTGGATTCCTCCATTAAACTTTCAAATTGAGAAAAAATAGTATGCTTAAGCAAAAAGTCCCAGATACCATTTTTATTTGACGCTATTTTGTTATTGTTCAGTGTCAATGTATGTTTTGTCAATGTGTATCATTCATAATCAATTTATGATGTCCATCGTGAAAACGGAGTAATTACCACTAACACGGAAATGTAGATGTTACTGTCGGTGTATGACGAATTGGATTTGAATACAACTGAAATGGATGTAATTATAAGCCTTATCCTATGCCCTGCGGTTATTTTCATGAAGAAATTCAAAAGTCGTAAAAGCTCAAATTTCAATACAAATTATATAATGGATTAGAACATTAATTTTTTCACATTTATTTATCTGGAATTAATAATTAAATTATCTATTGCAGAATGTGTTCAGTGTAAGATATGCATATGTAGCTAGCGAACTTGCAAAAAACGAATTTTTAACATGAAAATGGCCACGGAATTAGCATAATCATTATACTTATGTACTTTTCATGTTCTTCATCTATTTTTCGCTGTGCTAATGTTTAATTTTTGTCGATTTAGCAGATTAGAAATAAAATATTTATGTCGAATTTCTTGTCAGTTGTATTTGAATGTATATCGTTACTTAAAAGTGAGAGCTATGTTGGTTCCGTTTAACAGTACTCATCTTCAGATTGTGGGGTCATGGGTTCGACTCCGATTGGTGGCCGCTGGGTTTCATATCCTTAGGATGAGACAAAAACTTACTTGGGTCTAGAAAAATGACAACAACTCCCATACTATATCTACTTAAGGACAGCGCATGCAATTAAAACTTGATAAAAATAATACCATGTATGATGTAATTCAAAAACCTACAAATAATTATATAATATTAGTGTATTTTAAATAAATTAAATTACCATACTCACATGTCTAACCCTTCAGATTTCCTTTCTAATTTTAGCGATTTTTTTTTCGAAATTTTTCGAAGTTCATCGTCAACTTTCGAAGTTCATTGTCAACGTAGAATAGCGCATAGAACGGGAGTTGTTGTCATTTTCTTAGACCTAACCTACTTCCGGTGCTATGGAAGGGGCGTTTCCATATAAGTGAATGATTATTGAATATGACAACCACAACAATAGGAAACGCAACTACAAAGTTGCCAAGTGAGAAATGAAATTGAAAAGAAATATTACTCATAGTTTAAACAAGAGTCAAAAGTTATAAGTAACCACAACTTTGTCTCTTACCTCGGGTTCCAGGCCCCATTGCCAAATGTTTAAAGCATTGTGCTTAAAACCATTTTGTTTCTCACTGCTAATCCTTCCGTAATTGTATGAGCCTTGCTGGAACCCAAGTTGACTATGTGAGGGTCATTTTTTCATCGATTTAGGGTTGATTCTCAACGTTAAAAATCATTCTGTCCGTTAATCCATGACCCTACCTATGTGACCCTCGCGGGAAATAATGTACCCTCGTTAAATGTTGATCCACTACAGTGGGTCATGTTTTAACATTGAGAAATGACCTTTTGTTGTCAAAGATTCCCTAAATAATAAACTAAAATATTAGCCTGTCTGTAAATGTACATGTATTTAAAACTTTGTAGTGCAAATCATGCGATGAACATAACACATGACTTAGATTATTCTAAAGGTGGACGAAATCTACAGAGCCTTTTGTTTTGACCTTCTCGAGAAACATTTGCATTATTTTCCCTCTAAATCAATAACTCTGAAAGGTAACGTTATTCAATAATTGTGAAGTATTGAACTTAGATACCTACCACTGTTTTTAATTTTGTACGCGGATGATACTGTCCTTTTCTGAAGCTATTTCTGATGTACAAAATTTAATGGACAATCTCCATGGTTTATTGTAGGGAATGGGATATAAAGTTGAACGTAAATAAAACAAAATTGTTGTTTTCAGAAATGGGGGTAGAGTCCATGAGAAAGCAGTGTGGAGCTTCAGTGGAAACCACATTGACGGAGTTGATTGTTATAATTATTTAGGTATAACCCTTCTGTTAAGGGACAACAGAACAGGGTTCAGTTAAGTCTTCTGTCCTGAAAAGGACTATATGGATTTCTGTAAAAGAATTCTGAAAGTAAGTTTGAAGAAGAACCGCAGGATTTATGAAAATCTAAGTCCTTATAAGAAAGGTACCCCTAATTATATGTTTTAGTCAGAGTTAGGTAGGTATCCTTTGCTCTTGACAAGGAAGTTCAGGACGATTCAATATTGGATCAAACTCCTCAACACCAGTTATATTATTTTGAAATCGTTATATGGTGACAAGTTGGATAGACTGAATTCAGAAAATTGGTTATCTCGAGTTAAAGACTTTCTAAATTCACAATTGATTATTCACCGAAAAGTTTGCAGTTTATAGATAAACATTGTGTTCGAATATATATATATATTATTATCATAAACGGCAGTAAAACACACATCAACCTTATATTGAAATAATAATCATAAATAAATATTTTGATACCATGTAAAAAGTTAGAAAGTGGGTGCTATTGCTACAAAATGAGTACTTATTTCAAGTTCCAAATAAATCATTTCTTAATTTCATCGCTCTGAAAATATATTTCCCTAAATCATTCAGATCTTTAACATTGCTTTTACTAAGAAGGTTAATAGGCTTAAAAGTAGGTGGTTTATTCCAGTAATGTAGTTTCATACAATGTTTCCAAATATACAAACAGGACAAGTAGTGCTTTATACTAGACAAAATGACAACAAATCATGTTTCAATCAAGCGGGAAATATGTACACACTCTGTTAAGGTCCCGTTCATTTTTAAAAATTAAACTAATGATTTTAAAACATGAAAGTTCAAAATATAATGTCAACATACTGATGCAGGATAGATTCTCCCTCCACTCTTTGGTGATTATGGTATATTATCTGATATTGATGACTTATAATGTTTACGATATTCGACAGAAAAGTCTAATTTACTTTGATTTGGAAAATACGCCATGTTAATATAGTCGATCGACAGACAACCGAAACGCCGGAAAAAAATTCCTCTTTTTACCAGTGAGGGTCCTGCCATCTAAAAACAAAGTAAGAATCTGTAATCTTTCAACCAAAATTAGTAATCAACAGACTACACTTAAACCTTGAGACTAAAGTATTTTCGTTTGTTAAAATCCAAAGTATCAAAAGAAAAAGTTAAATAAAAATGCACGAATATTGGTGTATAGTAGCAAGCGTGAACTCCTAACATTGATTGTATGATTTCTTTGGGCACTGAATTAATATTCAACTGTTGACAACATGTTACTCAACATCGTAATATTCCCTGACTAATTCTTTGAATACGAACAAAACGAGAGAGAAACCGACTAATCACTTGTCACTCTATCAAGTAATTTTTTCATTCCACGTTGCATAGGAATCAATTCCTCGGCATAAGCAAAATTACCTGAAGGTTGATAGTCAATAACTAAAACAATGTCGAAAGTTAGGGAAAACACGAGTATTGATTATCAGAACAATCAACAACATGCGCGGATCTAGAGGGGAGTCAAGGGGGGGTCAAGACCCCCCCCCCCCCTCCCTCCGGGAGTTGGCAAAATATTTACCACAATTGGTCAGTTATACTTAGATTCTCATTTTATCAATGTTCGGGTTTTCCTTACGACAAGTTGGTACCCCCCCNNAGTTGGTCCCCCCCCCCCCCCCCTGGAAAAAAAATACTGCGCATGAACAATATGAATTTTTTGTCATCTGCTTTTTGGAATCTTGAACCATTTTTGTCATTCAGAAATCAGATTTCTGAGATTTCATTGTTGGATCGAAACACATGACTTGTCCATGTGAATTTCAACTCGAGTCAACATCCGCAATTCGAACGATACTTTTAACATAAAGATATGTTTTCCTTGTGACGTCACAAGTTTGAAATATCTATGGTAATAGGACCATACTCTGAAAATGTATCATAAAAATATCATCCCTTTAATTCCTTGAAACATGCTAGTATTGTTTACCTCAAATCCTCTTTAAATTGTCTTACAATAACATCAAAGAGACGGATACAGTATAGCTTAGTCGGAGATGTCGGTTTTATAGCCACGACAAAAATGACACGTTTGAAAACACGTGCAACTCGCTTCTTAAATTCCTGGAAATTAGACCAGCTGAAGTCAGTTTTCTGTTTATGGTCGACACGAATCAGAAAAGCCTGCCTACCTATTCACAAATACAGAACATGATGAATTTAGAAAAAAAAACAAAATAAAAAAAACTCGTAGAAATTAACAAACCTTCGCTCAAAAATCACATAAATTTAAAAAATAGAAGAAATTCCAACGTAGACAAAACTTTTTTAAAACGAATCAATAAAAATGAATAAGTCTGGATATCAAATCAGTCAAGAAAACCATGCAAAATCTTTAAAATTATAATTGATGATGAAGAGTAAATAGAAAAAATGAAATGTTTGGAATAGTCATTGGGGGCCTCCGTGGCCGAACGGTTAGCGTGTTCGACTTCGCGGACTCGAACTTCGGACTTCGAATCGAAGGGTCCGGGGTTCGATTCCCGCAGCGCCACTCCGCGGTTGGCCGTCCCTGTCTTTCGGATGAGACAGTAAAAACCGAGGTCCCGTGTCACAGTAGGTGTGGCTCGTTAAAGAACCCTCCCTGCTCTACAGCCATAAGTGCCGAGCACAGGCANNGTGAAATATTCTTGAGTGGGACGTTAAACAACAACAACAACAACAACACCAACAGAATAGCCATGGATTCAACGTGGAAAACAATTGCAATTCCCTCACATAGTTTTTATTGTCAAAACGTTGTATAACCTTGGCAAAAACGAATGTAGATGTAATTGTCGATGTATGAAATATTGGAGTTTGTTATACAATTGATTGGCCATTGGTTAGCGTGTTCGACTTCGAATCGTAGGGTCCGAGGTTCGAGCCCAAGCCACGGTACGATTTGCCGTCTCTGTCTTTCGGATGAAACAGCTGTATTAACCAACGTCCCGTTTCACAGTAGGTGTTGGCGCGTTAAAGAATTTTCCCTGCCCGATGGCCATTAGTGCCGAGCACAGGCAAAATTTGTCGCCTTTCACCGGCCCACGGTGACGTCTCCGCATAAGTGAAAGATTCTTGAGTGGGACGTTAAACTACAATACAACCAACCGACCAACTTGGGAGAAAGTCCTCGGCATCAGTTAAATTTCATGAATGTTGATACCTCCAATAGATACCGGTACAGTCATAATTAAAATATTAATGTCGAACGTTATGGAAAATACCAATACATTCAAAACAATGGACTATTTCTGTCACGTACTTGGTATTTTGGTATATTTGAACCATTTAATCGCTTAATCGTAAGTTTTCAGAAATCTTATTGCTGGATCAAAACAAAGGTAACATATCAATGAATATCTAGAGACCCTTTTGATTCGAATTAAGTCGAATCATAGATCTTAATGTGAGCGATTTGAACGATACTTTTAGCATAAAGATATTTTTGTTTTCAGTTGACGTCACAAGTTTAAGAAATCTATTGTCACAGGAGAATGCTCTCAAAAAGGATCTGAAGTCTATTTAACATGCTTCTACTGTTTACCATAAATCCTCTATAAATTAGCTTGCATCGATATCACAGAAACAGATCAAGTACACGAAAGTCCGAAAGGTCGGCGTTAATAGCAACGGCAGGAAACACAGCACGCTCGAAGACAAGTGCGACTCGCATCTTTTATTCTAGGAGTTTAAGCCAGCCAAAGTAATATCTTTCTGTTTGAAGTCTACTCGAGTCAGAGAACCCTACCAATCTGTTCATAAATGCAGATCATGGTTCTTTATTTATAAAACCTGGTCAAAGTTAGTAAACTGTATTTGAAAAAACACCCACCCCCCCCCCCCCTAAATAAANNCATGTAAAGTTTTCAACGCAATGTGCGCTGCAGTTGCTTACACAGTTTGTAAATCAAAATGTAGAAATAAAACGTTTACCTTTTCAAAAACCAAAAATTAACAATGAATCGTTTAAGAATATCTTATATTAAACTAGTTAGGAACAATTAGCGACTGGTTAACCGCTAGAACCGGTAGATATAATATTTATAGAAGTGTCAGGGGAAATTTGAAACCGCAAGTCGTAAATTTATAATAAGTTTGAAATAATAACGATCTGAACGAGGAAAAGAATTGCCAGTTTCTAACAGGATGAGACCAGAGGCCTGTTCCAGGATCATTTGATTTAGAGGTTTACACAAATTAGGTGTACAAATTTATAATCCAAATTCGTTAATGTTGCAAAAATTGTTTACGGAAATTCTTTAAGTATTAAGAAATACAGTTAATTGAACGTTAAACAAAGTTCTCTTGCAATGGTCTTTTATAAACAACTTTTGAGAATTCAACCTTATTGGCAGTAATTTGTATACCGATCTTGATTTTTTTGTTGTGTTCCAGTCTCCCATTCTTATTCACTTCGATTTCTGAATCCGACACACCCGTTTGTGTAAGTTTTTGCACCTTTATGCGAATGTTTTTAAACTGCGAATCATTCAAATTATTTTTTGCTCTGTTTATTTGGTTCATGCCGCAATCGACCATTTACCAATGATAATTACGATGGTTCTGATGGATTGAGGAGTGAACTTGGTTACAACAGTACCCGGGGAGAGACAAACACCAACGCCCTTCCGGAAGTAAAACAAGTACAACGGGAAAGTTGAAGATACTAAGGGGGCATTCAATAATCAAAATGGAACGACAGACAGCGTCATGATCAAAATAAAATTCATACGACAACACATAAAACTAAAAATAAAGAGACGGGAACCTAACTTAAATCGGGGGTGAGTACAGGTGCTCCGGAAGGATATGCAACTCGCCGTGCCTCTGATGTTTGGAATCGGGATAGTTGTAGCAGAAAAAATAAGGATGGGATTAGATGTGCGGTAAGGGGAACTTATCCATCATAATCTGTTTTTGTTGGTTGTCTTATTATATAACGTCCAACTCAAAAATATTTTACTGATCTGGAGACGTCATCGTTTGCTGGTGAAGGGCGACAAATTTTGCCTATGCTCGGCACTTATGGCAGTAGAGCAGGGCGGATTCTTTAACGTGCCAACACCTACTGTGCTATTGAACCTTGGTTTTTATTGTCTCATCCGAAAAACAGGGACGGCCAACCGTACCGTGGCTTGGGCTCAAACCCCGGACCTCTCGGTTTTAGATTGATTTGATTTCACGCTAACCACTAGTCTACGGCTGTCCCACGCTCAGCTTGGCAAATCTTATTACTACACAATATTACAGCAAGTATTGTGTGAAAAGCTGCTGTGAATGATCAAGTATCTACGAGTAAGTGCTCAACTAGATAAACCAAAGGTCGGATATTCGAATCTCAGCGCTGAATACCAATTATTGTATTCATTTATGTATATACATGTATATGCATTAAGAACAAGATGTCAAACAAAGGCGAGCTCAATCTTATTTAATTTCTATCTTGGGTTTACTCTACATGTAGATCAATTGAAACCTACCTGAGAACAGATCCGATGATCTATGCCAATAACCAATCAAATCTCTACCTCCGGTTAAACGTCGTTTCTATGATGCGGGAACTTTTCACAATGAAGGAGAGAATTCGATTGTATCGCGACAGAGATTTGGGGCACTAGAAGCAACGGTGGGAAGTTTGAAGTGAAAGACAAACAGGGAATAAAAAATCGTAACATTTATAAACATACATATTGTACAAAATACCCATGCGTCGTCTTAGAATGCTCTTCAGACTGCAGATAAAAATGAGAACTATCCCTATAGGCCTATGGAAAAGGTGAACCCATCAAATATGCAATTCAAACGAATACAACTGTTTTAGCTGGAAATCATGGTTTTCCTGTTAGACTTAAAAACCCCGAGTTGTACCAATTAATTTATATTCAAGAATTGTCACAGCCAAGGTATTTGACATGTAATTTATGTTTCAATCAGAAGTGTAAGCATTGGTCAAAGGGAGGTTAATGTTTTTAAAAAAATTAATTTTTCGAACATCCTCAACAGATTTTTGTCTATTTCATAATCAATCTTAACTATAAGTGCTCAGCAGACAGGCATATAGATTTTCGAATAAAATTATATGTGAGCGAGATTTCTGAATTCACAGGGTTAATACAAAAGGGGACATTGCAAAATAGGCCTACATGTTGCCCAGATGGTAAAATTCTTGCAAAAAAATAGCTTTTATCGACCAGTTTTATAAATTCAGTAGCATAATTGTATGAGAATTAATTATCTTCCAAATTGTTTTTGTTGTTTGCTGTTGCTAGTCTGAGAATCTTTCACAAGTACAGGGACGTCACCCTTTGCCGGCACTTGTGGCAAATGAGCGGTACAGAGGCCTGGCCAAGCCATGCCACACCTTGCACTGTAATGCAAGACCCCGCTCCTTATGTTCCCAATCAATGTCCAGAAAGAAACTAGTCACGCCCCTTCTGAGACTTCGGAACTCTGGGCGGCACGTTTCAGGGGAGAGTACTCTACCACAGTGCCGAGACAGTCTCTTTACACAATGCCACACCTACTGTAATACGAGCCTTCGAGTTGTTAACGTCTGACTAACGTAACTGATAGACAAGAAAAAAAAGAAGTCATACCTTCCTGAGACTTTAGAACTCTTGACTGCACGATTCAGGGGCGAGCACTCGCCCACAGAACCGTGACCGTCTCTTTTGTTAGTTTAATACCAACACACAGTAACTCCGCTCGATTTTTTAAGACAAAATTGGTAGAATTAGTTCCGGTACACAAATTCCGTTTCTCGGTGTCTGTTTAGCAATAGTTTTACAACACCAGCCTACTCGAATTTTGCTTTGACACGAGAGATAACATTGAGAGAAGTGCAAAAGTTCTAAGTAGGAGTGATTTATTTCTCGACCTGTGTGGGGAATCTGTCTCATTTTTCAATCAAATAAACAAAGTTTTATCTTACTTTAGCCGTAACTCATGTGCAATAAAGCTACCTATTGCACTCGACGATATTAATTTATTTTCCGTATTTAGAGAAGTCCATAAATTAACCTGTTTTAACATTCAATGATCCGGTTGTTAACACATTTTGTCAAAATCATCTACGAATCCATTATAATTATTATTTTCGTTTTTTGTTGTTTAATGCGGCGCCATTCAATGCTTCACTGGGGAATATTTCATTCATATGGAGACGTCACCGTATGCTTCATATTTCGGCTTATTTTTGTTCCATATTATTTCGGAGCACTGCGGGGCAAAGGAATGTGCCTCGGGACCTTGGTTATTCCGATCTCGTTGGAATGACAGGGAAAACTATCTCCAGCAAGATTCGTACCAAGAACGTCAGTATTCAAAGGCTAGCAATCTAGTACGGAGTTAGATCCAAGTATGTAGGCCTACACAAACAAATATACCTGGGCTGAGGATGTATTTCTGGGTATCGGAAGTTTACAACGTTAAAGCTGTATTGAGCAATATTAGAAATCGTCGATACGGGCATGGTATAGTATGAGAATGGCGTGCGCTCTCTCTCTCTCTCTCTCTCTCTCTCTCTCTCTCCATATATACATGAATACTCCAAGTCATAATTGGAAAACAAACTCTAAGGTGTTTAATTAGAAATTTAAGAGTCATAATGATTTATGATGAAAGGCACAGTTTACTTTATATCATATAATATCTGAGGTTTTGGGCGTTCTGCATAGTCTGTTACTTTCACCATTGCCTCCATGACCTTCAAATTGTGATAGGAGAATTTATATAGGTCGTGTTAATGCTAAACAATATAGGGCCTACATGTATTTAATGAAACCTGCATTTGAAGAATCGAACAATTTCTGATATAATGTTTGGTTTTAAATGTTTCAGGTAAACGTTTTTACTCCGTGGCGTTGAAATGTCATGGAACGAAAACCCATTTCTGTCTAAAAAGCCTGTTATAGCTATACATGAAGAT
Source organism: Pinna nobilis (assembly GCA_016161895.1). Taxonomy (NCBI): domain Eukaryota; kingdom Metazoa; phylum Mollusca; class Bivalvia; order Pterioida; family Pinnidae; genus Pinna; species Pinna nobilis. Next base: position 22,488 of record JACSZP010018832.1, read on the forward strand.
GTATATCGAAAATTCGACAGTTTCTTAGACGTTTGGCTTCAAATATTTTAATTCTGTTTTGAAAAAAGTGACAGTAGAAGATACCAAGGGGGCAATCAAAAATTCAAAAATCCAAAGGCAGAAGACACCATGTTCAAGCACAAAAAGAAACAATAACAAACACAGCAATCAACACAACAAGACGCTTAAAACCAAAAAATAGAGCAACACGAATTCCACCAAATACCAGGGGTGAGTTCAGGTGCTCCGCCGGGAAGGGTAAACAACTCCTGCTCCGCGCGCGGCATTTGTTGTGTCACATGTCGACACGTGTCGAATACAAGAATAAGTCACAATCGATGATGGTCATAAACGAAAAAAGGGGGTCGGGACTATGTGTTCGATAAGGCCAGGGAACATATCCCTAATCATCTGTTTTTACAGATTTACCATATTGATCAACCAGGTCATGATGAACGCCGTGTCACATAAGTCACAATTGGTGATAGTCAAAACACAAGAAAAAAGTCGGACGGAATTAGATATTTGACTTTCACTTTTGACCCGTGAGTTTTAGGAAGTTATAGAAATACATGTGTATGTTAGTAGCAGCTGCAGTAGTACGAATATTACTTTCATGTGAATGAAAAAAAGATAAGTATTATTATTATTATTATAATTATTATCATTATTATTATTATTATTATTATTATCATTATTATTATTATTATTTTTATTATTATTATTATTATTATTATTATTATTATTATTATTAAGGTTATCATCGTCATCATCATCATCTTTATTCCATTGTAATCGACATTATCATACCCACTCACTAGCTCAATTTCTAAACATACCTATACCCTTATTATTAGAACAATTATCAATTTCAAAGACTTTTGACTTTGTACACATGGTCAAATAAGCTCCCACTACACTTCTTTTCATTATATACTTAAGCTTAGCTCAGTATTTATCTATATGTATACTTAGATCTATGTAGATCTGTGTAAATTTCTTTTATAAGCCGCGCGTGCAATCTTTAAACGTCTATGCTCACGACTCACTTGAGACTGATTTCAATAGAAATAAATTTCCATATAGTAGGCCTTTATCTAAAGCTTCTGTTTGCTTGTTTATCGGCAAGTTATTGAAAATTCAAATGAAAACACCAATAACGATATAAGAACAGATGAGAACGTCCAACAAGCTAAATTGTAGAATAGATATTGTTTAAATACCGTTGAACCGTATTCTACTATACTCGAAACGAAGTATTCGGTTTTATTCAAAGCCCTCATTTAATTTATACGTGCATATAAAAACGGGTACAATTGGATTTACAATTCCGATTTCTATAGCCTTGTAATTTTAGGCTTATTGTTTGGAACGCGGGGAATCCGATTACAAATCCCGATCTCTATCCGACTTATATTCAAATGAGTGGAATTAATACCCTGATTTTTATTGAGATTTAATATGCATTTGGGAAACGTTAGAACACAGCGTATACCAGGTGCTGATATACTTTATAATATACAAACTTTGGATCAACAAATTCCAACATTAATCGAGTCATATCTATGGGGTAAGTTTGCTTTTGTTTATTTACCTAATAACTTCATTGAAACCTGAATATTTTTGAAAGTAAATATAAATGAGTAAAAATAGAATAGTATTTTACTGGAAGAGTTTTGGTCATGAATGAAAGAAAGTTCGTTTTGATAAACAGAACCGAAGAAGACTTTAAACTTGATAGGTTCAACATGAACTTGATATTTTGTTTCACAAAGATTTGTACGCAAAAGTTATGAATTAAACAAATGGCATTTATAACCTAGCATATAATTACGCAGTTTTCTATAAATTCGAGGTGGCCCGACCTGTGCCTATCGTTCGCATAATTCAGACAAAATACGTGTCGAATGCAAAATGCATAAGTGTGTGTATAAACAAAAACGACATTAATATATGATTTTAATATTCACTATGTATGTATGTTAGTTAGTTAGTTAGTTAAATAGTTAAATGGTTTTTAACGCCACTTTCAACATGTTAGATGTATGTATGTATGTATGTATGTATGTATGTATGAATGAATGAATGTATGTATGTATGTATGTATGTATGTATGTATGTATGTATGTATGTATGTATGTATGTCATTTTTCTATCTATGTACACGTGCATATGTTTCTCTATCTATACATTATAAGACTTTCATTTTCACACCGAATCATTTGTTCCAATCCGAACAAATATTTGTTTCCATTGAGCTAAATTTTTGCACAAAGAAATTTATTACATACTGCACCTGAAAAGTAATCATTCAGATTTGTATGAACACAAAAACACTCAAATGTGTTCCGGAATAATGGCTGTTTGTTTAATGAGAGTCAGGCAAACATTAGCTCATCTGAAGAAATCGAAACCGGCCTTTATTAAATTCCCGTACACTGAAAGGAACAACCACCCTTTCGCTTAAATCATGTGAAAATAGTGGAATCTATTCACCATGATAATTAAACTTTTACTGAGTAATGAGTTAAGTCCACAAAGGATCATTTTCTAGTGTACACTACATTGCTAGTATTGCATTATGAAAAACAGAGAAGAGTTTTTTTGGGGACTATATTCACACGGAAATTCGTGTGTACATGTTTAAATAAATAGTTTGAATTCTTCTTTTTTCAAAACAATACGATGACCTCAGTGATTTCCACTCGCGTAATTTTATAATTATTGTCCAACGAGTTACTTTTTGTCAAACGTCAATTCACATTTTGTCATATAGGACCTTTTTTGATAAAAAAATCTTCTGTTCTGATCCAACTCGAAAATTCAGAGGGGCCTCCGTGGCCGAGTGGTTAGCGTGTTCGACATCGAATCGAATCGACTGGTCCGGGGGTTCAATTCCCGCAGCGCCACTCCGCGGTTGGTCGTCCCTGTATTTCGGATGAGACAGTAAAAACCGAGGTCCCGTGTCACAGTAGGTGTTTTGCACGTTAAAGAACCCTCCCAGCTCGACGGCCAGCAGTGCCGAGTACAAGCATAATTTGTCGCCCTTCACCGGCACACGATGACGTCTCCATATGAGTGAAACACTCTTGAGTGGGACGTTAAACAACAACGCAACGCAACGCAATAACGAAAATTCAGGGACGTTTTTTTAATTTTTGCAATAAGCAATGTAAATAATGAGATTGATATTATTATTGTCCCATCACATGGGTTTATGTTCAATTTTTCAAGAGTTTGATGATTATAAACAAACGGTTTTATAATGGTTTTCATTTCACAGGAACAAAGTACGGACGTGATCATGGATACGGTGAAATTTGATTTGCAAGACAGATGCGGAAGTGGTACGCCAACCCTTCCGTCACTTCCTGCGCGAGCTACGTCGATGTCTGTTGCGTCAGAGGCGTCAAGTATCGGAAGTGGATACCACTCTCTCCCGTCGCAGCTGCGCAAAAATAGTGCAAAGTTACGAAAGATACAAGCAAAACATAGCGATATGTCGAGTCCGGTACACTCAGCGACGAGCATTAAGTCTCGATTTTCAAAAATATCTCACGAAAACAAAAGAATACTTCCTTGGGAATATGTGCCAATACTTACAGAGGAGCAATATCAAAAAAGAAAAGAGAAACTATTGAAAAGCAGTAAGTTAAAAGAGGATTTACAACGATACTGGAATATAGAAACGGCTAGTCAGGTGGAGAAGAGAAGAAGAAATGAAATGGACAGCGACGACGATGCGTATGATACTGATCTGGATGAAGATATAGGTAAGAATTTTGAAGATCATAGAAATTATAATGATGATAGATCATATGTATCTATCTTTTCGTTTCTGCACATCTGTTTGTGTGTTTACTTGATTTTTGTTGTACGTGACCCTCGTCAATCAAAAAGTCACATGATGGAGGCCAGATTTCTTTACTTTCTTTAAAGAATGCATCATGGCAGTAGGCTAGACTTACAAACAACAGCCGTTTGTTCATGAAGTTAAAAATTCCAATGTAAGTACTTTTTTTACTTTGTCCATATTCATATCATTTGGTTCCGGGAGTAGTGCGAACGGTGCAACGAATTCGGGGAAGCAAATATCCTTTTGGAATATGGTAATCTCTTTCATATGTTAATTAGATAGGCGGTCTCCAAGTGAGTAGCAATAGACCTAAACTCTCTGAGTAGCGCGGCGTGCACACTCCATGCTGAATTTTTACCTTAATCACCACCCCAAAAATTCTGAGAACCAAAGCTTCATGACATTACCATCAGAACTATGAATTTGCAAAATTAAAGCTCCATTTCTCACGCCCAAGAAGATCATGGTCATTGTTCAAAAGTTTGCAGATAATTAGGAAGACAGAGAGTATCGAGACAGGCAATAGTCCCAAAACTGTATGCCCAAAAACGATCGATAAATATGGGTATGAAAACATATTTTCTACCATATCACGCGTAGTTTAACCATTATAAAACGGCTGTATAATCGAGGCTTCAGTTGATTAAATATATCGATAAACCACACGTAGTTAACGTCTTCCGAGCGTTTTGATTGGTTAATACGTCAGGGAATTTAATTATGACGCCATCAATTGACGTCATCATATCTGACGTCACAATACATTGAGTGGGCTTACATTATGGCTGGAATTGAAGAAAATTTCTTTTTGACGTTTTCAAAACTTTGATTTACAAAATAATGTAGTGTTATGGTAGAAATAAATTACACAACTCATTTGGATTGATTATCATGTTTGTCCTTCTCTCGTAAGTTAATTTTCAAAGTCTCAAAACGCTCGCTAAATCTCGCGCTTTGAAACTTTGAAAATCAACTAACTCGAGTTGGATAAACATGATAATCAATCCCAACTTGTTGTGTAATCTCTATTTAAAATTTGAAGGAAATGCTCACTCGTCCGGGCCATCTGATGTCACTCGGTTTTGGGGATTTACTTCCGATGTTATAAGCTATCTGTGTCCATTTTGTTAATTTTTCTTATTTTTTGTATCCTTCTGTTTGATTTATTTTGATTAGGGAATATAGTCTTAATTCACCTGACATACCTTTTTCATTTCATTTCCAGGTTTAGAACTTATAGTGGACGAAAAAACCAAACAGATAAAGGACGACGGGTATTTCCCGGAATATAAGCACACATGCCGGAAGTTGAAAGTTCATCCTAATCATTTCTTTATACGTCATTCCACTGACGACAACATGGCCCTGAAACATCGATATCTGAATCCTGGAGACTGTGCTGCAATGAGTAATGAAATAAAGGTAGCATTTTTCTTTAAAATATTGATCTCTCTAGAACTATATATGAACGAGAGAAACTTTTGCGGATTTATTCGAGAAAAAATTCACTGAAACTGAAATCATAAGCCGGAATTAGCTGTTGTCGACAGTTTTCTTGAAAATACTTAGTGCCTCAACAATATTTTGATTATATATGTTTGAAATTGCGTTTTACTGACTTCTTTTGATACTTTTTTGTGTATTCTCAAATTTGATTTCGCGTGTGTATTCAAAATGACACATTTAATAAAGACATTGAACTTATTATATATACGTCATATTGCACTAAGAGATGAGACTTATTTGTCAACAAATTATGGACATTATAAAATGGAGTTTTTGCTACTAGATAGCAATATTTTGATTGGTTTTGATGTGCTTTTACTTTTGTTATTGTTATAATCTTGTTTTACACGATATCAGTAAAAATAGTTAACAATGTAACATTCTATTCATCATTTTTTTTATAATTCCTGTCGATAGACACCATGTACAATCAGATCATGGCAGTATTTAGACTATGCGCATCATATATTAATTATTCCATTATAGTTTTAGCATGATGCATTGGTTGATTGTATGTTTGTGTGTTTTATATATGTGTGTGTGTGTGTGTGTGTGTGTGTGTGTGTGTTTTGTTTGGTTTTTTTTATTTCCTTTTTTTTAAATTATATTTCACCTGAAGGAGAGAAATCATGTTTTAGCACAGGATATCACCGGACTCATACTTTAAGATCCGGTCAATTATTTCATCTTCCACCTGAAATAATTCCAGGTTGTATGTAATTTAGATTCAAGCAAAATTGTTATATCTCATATTGTTATATGAAATCATCTATTTATTTAGAATTTTTCTTTTAGGATAACTTGACATTCTACAAGATTGATTTACAAGACAATGGGATGACCAACAAACACGTGGAGACTTTGGCGGATATGCTTCTTAAAAATCACTATGTTTCTGACTTTGTAAGTATTTACGAGTAATCAATATTCCATCTCATATCCATTAAACCGGCTCATAATTCATGTATTAATTTCTTAATTCAATGTACTAGATGTTACCGTTGTGCTGCTGATTAACATTCTACACAAGAATATTTCACTCAAATTGGGACGGAAACACAAATCGGTGAAGGATGTCAAATTTGGCCAAGGTACCGACCCCTTTTGCTACTCTGACAAGGGGTCTCGGTTTTTACAGTCTCATCCTAAGGACAGAGACAACCGGAAGCCTCGAACATTCGATCTTCCGGTTTAAAGACAGTCACCTCACCTAATTTGCTTTCAAGTGACATTACTTGAGGCAATTTACACGATGAAATCTTGACTGTATTTAAGCATGTAGTCGTTATACTGTTGCTATACTCACATTTCTGTCACCATCTACGTCTAAAACAGCCAGCCAAAATCACAAGTTCATTGTTCTGTATAGCTAAATTGGTTTTTTTTTTATTTCTTTTAACAAATTGCATTTTAGTAGGTTGAATGCATGTAGTGATAATTTTATTGTTTGAAAATACCTGCACAATTCAATTGATGCATATTGACTCTTTTGTGAAATCGTTTAAATCAGTTTATTCACAACACCTATGTAGAGCCGAATCAAAACTGAAATTAGGTAGATCGAGCGCATTATCAAATATATTCTCATCTTTTTCCAGTGCCTAGCAGACAATCCGATAGGACCAAATGGGGCAAGAATAGTGAAGTTTGTTCTCACAAATAACTCTCATATTGTCAAAGTAGATCTAACAGGTATGTACTCCTAGTGAATGTTAGTTTTATATATCTTAGGTGTGTGGAAAACTTCTGTACAAAAATGTTATTATGTGATTTGCAATGAATGTATTTCTTGACTCTTATAAAAGAGGAAATTGAAATGATAAAACAGGTTTATACTAATATATTCGATTATTATTTCCACGTATTATGCAAACAGGGAGCGCTGATTTTTTTCTAACACCTTGGCCCAATCCTTTTTGTATCAACTACCTGTTTACAATTCTACAAGTCTTTTATATTCGAACATCCCTTAGTGCTTTTTCATTTCATCAAAGTATATTTGAAAATATTTACCTTGATTTAAATATCTCCTTTCTCTTAATCAGATGGCCCTTATTTTATTTCATCATTTTTTATAGGAGACTATATAGAACAAACGTACTCCTGTAAATCCAGAAACAATTTGCGAAACTATATCTTGGCGAATCCTTGGTCTTATATCTATTCGCGAGCGATAATATTCGCGACTTTGGAAGGGAAAGGATAGGTCCTATGTTGTAAAGTGCACGTGTACGTCATGATAGAATATCCAGCGATAAATTTATTTTTGCCAGTAACTTTTCTAGCATAATTACGCAAAATTCAAATTCTCGCGAATAAAACCGAATTTACAGTATTTTCGTTTCGGTTTCATCCCTAATTTCTACAATTTTATGTGAGAATTGCCAATGTGATTTTTTATCAAACAATTTATATATTCCAGGCACAAAAATTGGCGATGCTGGTGGCAAATGCTGTGCAGATATTATTGAGGTAAATCTTGATGATAAATCAAATAATTGGAAAAATTTCTAATGATTTCTAAAATCACGTAGTTAATATCCCTCTGTTTTCACGGCACTTGTGAAATTCGACCAAACGAAGGAACTTTTTTGCGGTTTACCTGGTTGTAAATGAATAACGCTTAATGTTGCTGTTGTGTTATTTAATAGCCCCTTTGAAATTCTATCAATACTGCGGAAACGTAATAAACGTGCCAGTGAAGGGATCTAAATTTTACCGAAGCTCGTTACTAAAGCGGTGACCGATATTTGTTGCCCCATATTATGATGTGACACAGGACCCAGGCTATAAGGTATTTACCTGAAGAATATGTAAAACCAGCTTCACTATGTTGAAACTCGGACCCTGCACTTCTGGATTAAGAGCACAGCAATTTAGCACGAAGTAAAGATCGACTTTAAAAGGATTCGACGTTATTGTGCGACAATGCTGACCACGGTTTTAGACACACTTTTAACTGAAGCTATTCCCCTTTTAACCCATGGCCAACGTAACAAATTAAAAAATGAAATATTTTATTCATTAATGGACTAAACATATTTTTGCATCCACTACTGTAAAAATATTCTTCATTTGAATTTTTCAGTCTATGAATTTTCTTTCATCTTCTAAGGCCTCGAATAAAAATATTTTTACTTACTCATCAGTTGCTCTGAACATAAGAGAAATATCATAAATGTTCATGTATTTTTATGGATCTACAGAACAACGTTTACCTAAGAGAACTGTATATAGGTAGGAATGGAATAGGCGATGGTGCTGCATTGGAAATTGGAAAAGCTCTAGGTAAATCTTGGTTTATTGATAATCATTATACAATTATTTATTAAGACAAAACATTTAAAACATCATTCTTTTTACTGTATTTTTTTAACTGTAACAGTTTTCATATAAAATGATAAAATTGGAGTTCAAATATGACTATAGTTGGAATTGTATTAGGTCACGGGAGATATATGTGCAAATGATACGTTTATCTTACGAGCTAAACTGGTCTCGGAACTGTAGTTTTTGACATGGCATAGATTGGGATAACGTATCAAAAATTTGAAATCTAATGACAGTGTGGGTTATCAAGGTTACACATGTTACTATAAAATTACGTTTTGATAATGCATAACTATATGTACATGTAGAAATAAATAATGCAACACTCTATTTTCACACATTTTCGGCCCCTTGGCCTTTATCAAGTGGTCGACGACAAAAAAAAACAAAAAACAAAACAAAAAAACAAAAACAAAAAACATTATGTAAAGGTTACTATCACTGTCGTCGACCACTTGATAAAGGCCAAGGGGCCGAAAATTTGTGAAAATAGAGTGTTTCATTATTTATTTCTACAAGGAAACTTCCCTCTGGGGGACATTGGATTATATTTAGATGTACATGTATTTTAATTCGTCTTTGAGTTTCGATGTCTTATTCCTCTTTCAGAATCAAATGATAGTCTTGAAGTTTTGGATTTGTCTTGGAATTGTATATCCCGACATGGTGCTCCTGGTCTAGCATTGGGTCTTAAGGTAAGGATTCACCTTATTACTGTTTAACGTCCTTTTTAGTTTTATTTAGTTATATCTTGAGAGGCCTCCATGGCCGGATGGTTAGCATGTTGGACTGCGAATCGGAAGATCCGGGTTCGAGCCGCGTCAGCGCCACTCCGCGGTTGGCCGTCCCTGTGCTTCGGATGATACAGTAAAAACCGAGGTCCCGTGTCACAGTAGATCATGTGTTGGCACGTTAAAGAACCCTCTCTGCTCTACGGCCAGCAGTGCCGAGCACAGGCAAAATTTGTAGCCCTTCACCGGCACACGGTGACGTCTCCATATGAATGAAAGATTCTTGAGTGGGACGTTAAACAATAATACCATACCATGTACATTCATGATCACGAAGACTGAACTGGAAGTGGGTGTTATTATGTCAAGATAAAACATTTTCCGTTTCCTGATTCTCTATATAACAAACCTATCTCTTGGCTTGGCATCATAAAACTAAAAAAATTCCTGATGTTAGATACCTTTTCTAAACTTCAGCTCCTCAGCCAATCAGATTTCAGTATTAGGTGGAATTTTGAGTAAATTCTTAAGTTCTCACAATTTCTGATATATCAATTTCATGAATTAATGCCACCAAGTGTGGACCAGAAAAAGGCGATTGACAACAATTTATCAGAGGAAATACTGATAAAGACCGGAAGTTAAGAGGACATACATGTACGTAAGCAAGGTAGGGATAAAAATATGACATCATGACCGATATTTCTTTGGATTTCTGCTCAAATTTTCCCCACGCGACAATTGAGCACCGGTCCTTCTTCACGTGTGTAATGTAACTTATGGTTTGTTCTAAATATTTTTTTCCAAGTGTAACCAGTTCTAGACGACCAATTAAACATTAATTATGCACTTCTCATTTAACCAGTCAAACGAATTAAACATAAACGTGATCCCGATCCCGATGCAAATGTATGATAGCGATGCCACTATTTTCGTACATTTTCAAACCAAACAAAATGTTGTTGTACGTTTTAAGGGAGAGAATATCAACAAGGTCAGTGTTATAGTAAACCACTTAAGCTCTTCACGTGCGTACTGATGTCAATATTTTGACTAAGGAACCCACCAAGTCCCCACGCGACCAGATAGCTCGAGATCTTCGGTAACGTGAGGAATAAGGGCAATTATCTAGTGATATGTACGGTTCAGATGTAACAGGGAAATGACTACAAATCAAACATTAATTATTTGTTGAAACAAAATCAAGGTCACATAAAGAAACGATCCCGATGTATTCGTGTCTCGGGGAACTGCTGCCGGAACTTAAATGTTTTGATAATAAAACAAGAATTTTCGGGATTTTCTAAAAATAAAAAATCGTCATCTTAGTTTCGATAACTAGAGGTCGCTAATCTCGAAACTCACCGATATATTTTTTTCATTAAAATTTTCAAAGGAATTTGGAATGAGTGATTTAGCTCGCAAACGAATGAAGCTTCCTGACTGCCGCACCCTGAGGGTAGCTAGGGCTAGGGTAGAGGAATCTAAAGAGGCGAAGGCATAAGTGTTTTCTCGCTTTTTTAAGTTTATTATGCCCAATTCCATATCGAAAACGTCAGTTAGGATACATT
>JACSZP010018834.1:0-12193 GCA_016161895.1 Pinna nobilis
TCTCTCTCTCTCTCCTACTCTCTCTTTCTCTCTCTCTCTCTCTCTCTCTCTCTCCTACTCTCTCTTTCTCTCTCTCGGAAATTTATTGTCCAATATCTACTGCTACTTCTACACTTTCACACAGAATAAGGGCAATTGAAGCAGGATTTACATGGTTCGACGTCGCATAGAGAATTACTTGAATATCAATCTGGATTTATTCCCAAGATGTCTATTTTTGCGCAATTACGAAAAAGTATCTACCCGTGAAAATAAACTTACCAAAATACTTATGTTAACCTGCCAACCTGCCACTTACGTGCTTTATACGACACAAGTCTGACATATTTCAATCTATCCTCGCGAAAATAATACCTCGGCAATGAATGCAAAGCTGCTGATTCGCCAAAATAAAACTTAGCGAACATAGTCGGATATATATAGTAGTTCTTATAGATAGATAGATGGATAGATAGATAGATAGACAGATAGATACACAGATAGATAGATAGATATATAAATAGATAGGTACATGAAGTTAGATAGACTGATGTTAATCTGTGTAATAGACACGACCAATCTGGCTTTGTTGAATGAACAATTGACCAATCAAAACTATATGTAGTAATTATGTAACTCGGTGAGGTGTTCATGTAGTGAGTGTTATCAAAATTCACGGGGTCTAAGATTTTCAGCCGAAAAGTTGTCAGCAAAGTATGTACATGTGCACGTCTCTCTACATACGTTGGAATGGCAAAGTTTCATTGTACAAGGATGTCAAAGTTTTAACTGAATTTAATAAGTACCAACGGATATTTGAAAATCTAAGTCCTAAAGTATGACAAGTCTAGGATAATGATGGTCTCAACGTGGAAAACAAATGCAAATCCCAAACGGGATGGGACCAGGAGTCAGCGTCCCCTGTTGGCATACCACATCCGTCACAAATGTTCCATGGAAATCCTAGGAGTTCGGTAAAATGTCGTGTTGGGTTAAAAGTCATATGCTCTTTATCTAACTAGCTAAATGTAGTCATTGTAAATGGTCATACTCAAAAATATCATCCGCCGTATTAGAAACGGGAAACTCATATAGTTTAAAGAATTAATTAACAGTGTCCTGAGTTAAAGTGCACGTTCATGCATTATTTTACGTATACCCCAGACAAAAACTAATCAGTCCTATGTGATAATTTATATCCCCAACAAGCGCAACGAGATAGTACGAGAAACAAACTATTGTACATACAGTCCAACTGACGGAAAACAAATTCTAAATTGGCGCCAAAATATGTTATGAACATCACGTGACTATTCATTGACGACACACTCTTGTTGACACGATTAGTACAGAAGCCATTCTCTCCCGCCCTAGAGGAACATTTATCAATGAAAACACCTTACCTTTCACGAAAAGCAGGCTTCGAACCCCATCTCTCCATCCCACAATCAATATCGACCAAGCAAGGCGATAAGGTATTACTTTGAAGGCCGAAAAGTGTGTAAAGGGATGATTCATAATTTTGCTTAACAAAATTTATCATTTTGTGGTTTATAGTAGAATATTTTGATAAAATACAGAAAGATGAACAAATTCCGCTAATTTCCATGAATTTCCTATGTCCAGTAGTCGATATATTTAGTTATTTAGCTTTGGTTTTTTACGTAAATCCAACATGGCGGAAAATAAGGTTGAACATTGTCAGCAAATGTATCGTCTGCCACTACTAGAACGGGAAATTGTTGTATCCCCCTCTACCGTTTATTGCTAGAAGCCGTAGAGGCTTTTAAATGTACGATATATATGTTAGTACACGATCGATCTAACTCGTCTGTTAAATTACACATGTTAGGTTACCGTTCAGCTAAAACTTGACGTCGCGTGCAACGAAGCATTCCCGATTGTACTGCTAAGATGGATTTGGTTTAGGCGAGTCTATGGGCGCTTGGGTCATATCGTAACAATGAGGTCCTTAGAAGGTCGCTCTCAACTACACATGTACGTCTATTTTTATATGCGTGATATCAACAAACGGAATACTGATATCATGTTGTTTATCCTCATACTGTTAATCATTGTAGAGCTGGAGATCGACACAGACTAGAGCCTATCTCTGTAGCTTCTACAAGAACTGGTAAACAATGTACATGTATATATATTAGTTTAAACATATTCTATTGCTCAAAAAGTGCAAAAGGATTGGACACAAGTTATCTCAACTTACTGAAGTCCTCTCCGCAATGTATATATGTGTAAATCATGACCATCCAACTCGGATAGGCCAATGAATATGTCACTTCTCAACTTTATTTTCCTTTTACCCCCCCCCCTTACTCATAATCTTTTTTTTTGTTTCACTCGTATTCTCATTGTTTACTTTTCTACTGTAAGAATTTTCGCCACTCGTGACGTAGAATGAGAGCACTTTATGTTGTTAATCGAGGAAAGGACAGTTGTATAACTTTTGCCCAATGCTTTTGCTTTAAAAAAAAATAAATATTATACATTAATCCATATGATCCTAGAATTTTATGTTTCTTCTGGGGGTGAATTCAATAATGTATATTATCATTATTTTTCAAGCTTTATCATCTGTTAAATCAAAGACATGTATAAGATCTGTTAATTGTCTCTGGTTAGATTTCAATCTTGTTCAGTTGACATAAGGCATATTTACCGTAAAAGACTGGACATCAACTCAAATACATAAGCTACGTGTGTAGCTCCTTCAGTTACGTGTGTAGCTCCTTCAGTTACGCGTGTAGCTCCTTCAGTTACGTGTGTAAATCCTTCAGTTACGTGTGTAGCTCCTTCAGTTACGTGTGTAGCTTCTTCAGTTACGTGTGTAGCTCCTTCAGTTACGTGTGTAGCTCCTTCAGTTAAGTGTGTAGCTCCTTCTGTTTTCCCAGTAAAATACCTCCTTTGTCGTTGTTCTTCAGCTTAAATTGTATTTATATATTTTCCAAAAATATGCATATTTGTTCATATACAACCATTGCTTTTTAGGATATTGAAGACAGCAATACGTACATGTACATTTGTACATGCACATCTGTATTTGCTGATTGTAATTCATCTCTTGCTTATTTTCCAGTGGCAACGAAAAATAGTCTGTAAAGTTCAATTATTCAAAAGTATTAAATTACATTCCAAAGTATTTCATGATATAGTGAGTACCAATACAACATCTCGCAAATGAAAGAAAATGCAACACCAGCAAATAAATATGACTAACAAGAAGGAAAACGAGACACATGTAATAGGTAGGAAGAGAAGAAAGGACAGAACGTACGTGACGAGAACGAAAAGAGAAACAAAGATGATAAGCAGCTGGAATATACTGTAAATGCAGAAATGTTCGCGGAACTTTATTTTGGCGAATCAGTAGCCATGTAATTATTCGTGACACTATATTTTCGCGTGTTTGCTTGTTAAGTCTTTTAAGATCATGCTGTATTGAGCATTTTATTTAAGGTTTGTAAATTAAGCTATATTTTTTTATTTTCGCGAGTACGTGCTCTCGCGTAATTACGCGAAAATAAAATTCTTGCGAATAAAACCGGATTTACAGTACATGGAAATATGTATTGAAACTTCAAATATATATCAGTTATATATAATACTTGTTTAAGGGGAAAGGATACAAGCACCAGTGCTTACGTTGCAATACGCTGCAAAAGTTACTATGGTCATTTTACTCATAATAATAAAAACAGACAAAATTCATGTATGTACAATGTACTTATCAAAATGACGTACAGAATTGTTAACACTTCTGAAGACTTTGAAGTTTATAAGTGTTTAAACGTAAGATTAAAAATACATGTAGTTTGAAATGTAATATTAGCATAGAATTGATAACACATGATAATACACGTCCCTGATTTCAAATTGCTTCGAAAAAAAAATTAGTCTAACCTGCCTTAGTGATCATGACCCATTGACGTATAGGACTACCTTTTATATGTGACTTAAATGCTTGGTTCCCCAAAATGGCTTTTCCTATATAAATCACATGAATTAAGAGACTCCAGTCATGTAAGACCCTTTTTCTCCTTCCCTTGAACGGTCTCTTAAAACAGAATGTAAAATTATACGATTATTTTGTATACTCAAATGGTGCAAAGTTTTGTTATAATCTCCTCTTGTTTGGTTACAAAATGTTAGGACGTGTTAAACGAAATTGGGAATTTTGCTCAAAATTTGGAGACACAGTACAGTGTAACTTTTCTTGAGAGACCACTGTCGTGAGAAACCACCTGTCTTCAGCGACAATCTGTTTTGTAGTACCACATTTTGATGATGCTAAGCGGTGATCTCTCAATACAGGTTCCACTGTAGTGTATTTTGCACTATGTGTTGGACCTTTTAAAAGGAATCTCACGTTGATGATACCAATACCTACAGAAACTACATGTATTTCCAATAAATAAAAACTTCAGGACCGAGTTGAACAGTAGTTTTATTTGTTGTTATATTTAACTTTGTACAATGTACTAACTTTTGGTTAAATTTGTGGTTGTTGTAATTATAAAACTCTACCTGCCCATGCCATGAAGATGAATTATTTTTTTGTCAATCAGCAAAACGATGCTTACATTATCCAATTTTCAATTCAATTTCTTTTATTCTCACAAGTTGTTCACCAACATAGAGAAATAACAACGCGTCTAATATAAAATATAGTATTTACTCATGCATGGATACACTGTATCACATGTAAATTTAGTTACCCTGGAGGGGTGACCTTCTGCGAGACAATTCTAATGAATTTCATAATTATGTTAAGTAATTTGATATTTTTTAAGGAAAACATTTCATAGAATTCAGGCGTATTTGGTCGTGTGAAATATTTTCTAGGTATATAAATCTTCCTATCAACTTTTAGGACTTCACAGCATAAAAATACATGGAATTCATCACCACTATCTAAATTACATAAATTGCATTTTCTTTCATTTCTAGGAGTATTAAACCGTCTTCCAACTTCAATAGGCAAACGGTGATTCGTGGTTCTAAATTTTGCTATGGTTCTTATTTTAGAAATTTCCAATGAGGATGAAATATAAACTTTGACATTTCAATTCAAAATTCGTAAATAAATCCTAAATGATACCTTTGCTTGAATTATTACAATCTGATAACAAGTTTTGCTGAAATTGATCACACAGTCTTTATTTAATACAATTCGCATGCTATGTACATTGTGCTATTATGTACATTTTGTAATAGCCAAATAGTGCTCGGACCACAGTTATCAAAAATAGACTTTAGATTTAACAGCCAACTTGTTTCAAAACCTTCTGAAATTTCTTGTACAGTACAGTAACAATGACATTTTTGTGTCTTTACCATTTAAAAGACTAGACCAAAAATTTACAATTCTTGTTTTAATATCAACACTCAAAGAGTATCAATTTGAATAAATTAATATTAAAGATAATAACTAGTAGTTACCTATGGGAAGGTGCCATTTATGTCATATATGGCGTATATAAAATACTTTGAAATGTCATACATAGTTAGGTACCATATGACAGGTAGCCATTCAATTCGATGGGTCTCTAGGACAGGTTAATCTGTACTGTAGTTGTTAATATTTCTCGCAAAATGCACAGTGTTTTCCACCTCATGTATTCATTACTGAAATCAAACTTCATCTCCCCTAATAAGTACATGTATATTCTCTTTTATATCTACATTTAACACATTAATGAATACATATGTGATACCTATTATGAATATGAAGTGTGACACCCTTCTGTGACTCAGAGACAAATAATTATTACTCCGTGCTTGGAGCAGGAGTGGCTTACCCTTCCGGAGCACCTGAAGTCCTTTTCACAAAGAACCTTACGATAAAAATCACTCGTAGTCGTAAGTGTATGAATTTTTATTTTTGTTTATTTGACAAATTCTAAATGTAAATAAAGAAATACAGTCATAAAGGAATACATCACAATCTGATTTATATCATTAATCTAAATCAAATTCCATAATAATTGGCCAATTTTATTGTAAAATGTACAAAATATGATCAACTCAAAAATCACTAACTTACGATTACGAGTGATTTTGATCGTAAGTTTTTTTGTGAAAAGGGTCCCTGAACTCACCCGGCTTGTAGCGTTACTATATTTTAGTATAAGTGATGCCTGTGTGATTGCTGTATGTGATGTTGTCTCTTTTTGTTTTAGCAGTGGAGTTAATTTTGGAATGATCCCTTGGTATCTTCTGCTTCCGTATTTGTATAACTAAAGGAGGTTAACCTAAATTTTTTTTAAACACTGGCGACAATTACATTTCTTAATACCGTTTATAAAATTTGTTTTGTCATTCTAGCTTATAGGATTAAAAGGGTTATCTAAAATTACCTCTTCAGATCAAACAGGATTTATTCCGGTGAGATATATTGGTGAAAGTATTAGTCTTATTTTTTATACATGTATCATGCATTTCGGTGAAAATAACAACTTTCTACTGTTCATAAAACAACATTTCTGCAGTTGGCCAAACTGACTTTTTGCCTTCATTCTTTAACCGTTTCAACACCACAGACCGAAATGGACTGATCTAAGACAATAGAAAAGAGCATACCATTCTGATACATGTACTTGGGGTTGAAAGGGTTAACCTTGAACGTGATTGCAGGCAGGGTGACCAGATATTTAGCTACATTTCCTTTCTAAAATGTAAATGCAGAAATTCTTTCTTCACAGATAAGGCAGAATTAATGATAAAATAAAAAGCATTACTATAGGTATTACAGAATATAAATTAACCTTGTATGCTGATGATAACACTATTATTCTAGATAGTAAAGAGTCTTCCCTTTATGAAATTTTAAAATTGATAAATACATTTTACCATATCTGAGGCCTTAAAATTAATTTTTCCAAAACCGAACTCACCCGGAAAGGGAGTAAAACAGTTTAAGACAAAATTCAATGTAGGAATTTTGACCTAAAATGGACAACACAACTTACTTAATCAGGTTTTACCTATATATTGACCTAAGTAAAAATCTTACACTTTAACTAGGTAAAAAGAAAAGTTGTTACATTCAAGACTGGTACATGTATGTTGGGAAAAAGAAAGATAACTCCAATAGGCAAAGTGTGTATGGTTAAAACGTTATTACGTTCACAACTGAAATCATTCAAAGACAGTTACAAGTATTTTTATCTGGTAGAAAGGGCTCAAAACCAATGTATAGTGCTCTAGCTTATAATGATAGTACTTCAGCTGGTCAGACCAAATGGAATAGTCCTCTATTGCAGGCTATATCAATACAATAATGGCAAGCAATTTACTATCTCCCTTTTAAAATGCAGTGGGACCTCGCCTGAAGACCACCTTACATAGGAAACCATCTATTGAATCATATTCGTAAGGAGAATACTGGTAGCTATAGGTTTTTGATTTTGATTTTGTTAATAGAAAACCAAGATGGATAGCCTTATCGTCAAAGCATTACAGGGGCTTTATTCGTAAAATTTAGTCTCTTAATTAGTATTATTGTTCTCCATATCCCATGTTTTCTACGCAGAAGTGAAAAAATATATACAGGTATATGTGAACAGGCTTCATTGCCTATACTCGTGGCCTGTATGAGAAAAGTCTTTTTTTTTTTAATTCTAAACACCCAGGATCCTGAGTCCAAAGCTTCTTCAAAATCTATCATTTGTGATAACCCTGAGAGAATTCACAGTTAAAAGAAACACTGCAAAATTATATAAAATGCTTTCACAAGTTAACATATTAAACGGGAATTTTAGTATGTAGTTGTCAACTAATATCAAACTGGTTTTGTTATGGAAAAAAAATCGGAAACAAAAAAAAAAGACCGATACACTGAAACATGCGTATCAAAGATGTTTAAAGTTTGGATCGATCACAATCTTTAGTGTTTGGAGGGAATATTTTGCAAAAAAATTGTCGACATTCCAATGGGTACCAATTGTGCACCATTCATAACCGGCTTATTTCTTCATCCAGTCTTTACCCTGTGCAAGGAAAAATCAATAGCCACTCGGATTAACCCTACTTATAAATACATGTATATGTATATACTACAAGGAGATTTGTTAACAATTAACAATCACACATAAACGGAATACCCTAAAACATCTATCACAGGAAACAAGAAGTGTAGGAAACCAACCATAGAGAGCAATAACTCTTTATTGTACTTGAATATCATGTTATTATATGACCGAAGTTGCACACGAACATCTCGCTCTATAACAAACACGAAGATTTCAGTAACTTTCACTTCATGAAAAGCAATATCCCATCATCACCGACCTATGACGTATTCGTACCACACTTGAAATGTAACGCCAGAGTGAGCTTGCAATACAGTGACTCTTCTGAGGGTCAGACGACTTACATATAAGCTTTATATCCAAGGGTTTGGACGTGATAATGGAATTTACGAAATTTGGGCTGTTTTCACAAAGATTCTTACAAATATCGCAAGCGTACAATTTTTTAAATGCATGTTTTTGTGGGTCTATGTTTTCCTATAAAACTTACCACTTGTAATGGAATATGATTTTTATCTAAACAATATTTTATTCAGCTTATCAACAGTGTGAGATACTCAATTGATTTACATTAAGGGATTTGAAAAAAAGCAAGTCTGCCTATATGAATTCATCGTCCTTTGGTGCAATGCACCTTTAGTGTTACAAGATGGTCAGAGAAGATGAATAGAAAAGACCATAGTCGGAAAAAAAGTCAGAAAAAGGGAAGGTGACAAACACCATTATTATGAAAAGGTAGGTCAAATACATATAACGCAATCGTAGGCCCTGCATTATATGTAGCCATGATTATGGAGAATATGGGATATGATTTCCTTGAATTATATCAGTAAATCTGATTGTGACTATATCTATTGTATTAAAGTTATATTTTGTAAAATGAATAATATCATAATCCCATGCACTTACGACTTACGAGTGGTTTTTATCATAAGATTTTTTGTGAAAAGGGTAAGTTACTACTGCTATAGTGACGGTTGTTGTAGCAACAGGAAATGTCTGACTCTTCCCGTGCATTTCCGTTCTTATGCAGACTTCCTTTTCAGATTTCATTCAGTTTGATTTTCCAAGTTTTGCATTTTCTTCCTTGTGCTGAAATTTGAATACGGAATATAAATGATTTTGTCCAACGAACCGGTCGACTGAAAACCATATTGTTCCATTGCCAAATTTTCAATTTCGAGAAAATTGACTTCAAAGTATGCAACCTTGAGAACTGGTTATCTTTATCAAATTGTGTTACGTTAAGATAGAATTTTGGTTTTGTGGTTTTTGTCTTCTGATGTTAGACTGAGTCTATACAGGCTAGAAATACGAATCTTCCACATCACTAAATGGAATAGGATCATTATTGCCTAAATCTATACGGAATCAGGGCTCAACCTGGATTCAGAAAATTGTTAGCCAAAAAATGAGTCAACCAAGAGTTTTTAGCCAATTGATAATTTTATTAGCCAATGAACATCTATATTTTTTGATAATTTACATTGACTGACACCTGCTAGCCACTTTGGGCATTACTTCCCATACATTTTGAATCAGCCCCCTTTTATTTCCTGACTTTCATTGCTAAGTTATATTTGAACTGCAGATAACTTATATATTTGAACATATGAAATCATTCAATACACACCCTTTTTACACAGCAACAAAAAACTGTTAGCCAATTACAAACATTTTTAGCCAATTTCCCCCAAAATTGGTCAATGGCTTATTAATTGGCTAGCATCATGGTTACCCATTTCAGGATCTTGATTTATGTGTTTTGAAGTACAGGGTTATATTTTTCCCACTCTACAGAGGAATGCTTTATTTACATTCAATCCTTTAAAAAATAATCACTGACATAACATATCTGAACCCTCCATTTCGTTTAGAAATCAAGTACAGTCTAACCTGCGTTAGTGATCCACTGAATTAAAAGACTAGCGTACCTGTCTTATGTGACCTATTTTTGTGGTTCCCGGAATGGTTTTTTCCTTCATAAATGACCTAAATTAAGGAAACACCTGTTATTTGTGACAAATGTTGCTCCTTCCGTTGGATGTTCTCCTCAAGCAGGATGGACTGTACTTTATTTATCAACTGCACGACTCTCTGGAAACCTCGAAGTCACTTTACGTGATATTGAAATATTCTTGATTATGTTGAACATTCATAACATTTGAATATTATGGTTTAGAAGCTTGTTACCAGACACATAGACATGAACATGGAAATATAATAGGGAGTTAGAGATTTGTCTGTATATTGCATAGATATAATATTATAGAATTCACATATCGATATTTAAACTTTGAATAATTCTCAATGATATATTTTAATATAATTTTTTTTTAATTTCGTTTTTATTGACCTTTAAGCTTTCGGTCGGTGTAATGAACTTTAGTATTTTTAATGGTTTTAACTGAATGTAATGTTTAGTACATGTAACTCGTTTGAAAGTGTTCTCTAACTACCAGATTATAAATTGTGAACCGTCTCTAGTTTTAAAGTCTTTAATTGTCTGTGGCTTCATGGATAGTATGACCAGTCCCTGAACAGGAGATGCTTGCTACTCCGGTACACCTGATCTCACCTATGGATTTCTAGAGGTCCGTGTTTGTTCACTATGCATCAGCTGCACAATACATTATTAAATTAAGTTGTACTGAGCCACTAACTTCAGCTATACATCAGCTGCACAATACATTGTTAAATTAACTTGTACTTAGCCACTAACTTCAGCTATACATCAGCTGCACAATACATCGTTAAATTAACTTGTACTTAGCAACTAACTTCAAGTTAAGATTCTAGCCTGTAATTTGCTAGTTATATGGTTTAACACTGTTGTTTAGTAAGTTAATTACGAGTTGACTAATAAAAAATATATTTTAGGGTTACCACGACCACAAATTTGACTATCACTAAGTTCATAGCTAAATTTAACTACGATTTAAAGGATTTTGCAACTGGGCATGTGTATTGATATGTGTACTGATATGGGTATTGTCTACAGAAAGTGACTGATTACATGGTGTCTGTGATTTTTGTGCACATTATTTATAAACTTCAATGAAACTGGAATTGAGTAAAGATATTGGTTGACAATTATTTCATAAGAATTCTCTATCTTTAATAAACTGAGTGAAATTTTGTCACTGGGTGACTTTGGTTGGCAAAATAATACAGATACCAGCAAAGACATAGACGTCGTTATAGTAATTAATTGTTTCTTGGCGTCATTTTCCAGAAATCTGTATCATTTTGCCGACCAAAATTACCGAAGACCGCGGTCACAGTGAAAGGGTCTAATGGAAAATACTACAATGTTTTTTTTAGAGTTATAAAAGGAATATGAAAAAAGTATTTCAAAAAATCATGAATACCTTGAAATATATCGTTCTTGTTATTCTCAAATGATGAAACCCAAAGTTCCATGTCACAGTAGGTATCAGCACGTTAAAGAACCCTCCTGAGCATAGGCAAGATGTTTCGACAATCGGTAACTACTACTTACGAGTGAACGACGAATGATTATTCAGTTGGGTTGAAAAAAATCACAATGCCTGTCACCAAGCTACCGTATGTAGCAAGTCGAAACGGAAAAATACAGGTATAGATACCATGCACGGATCCAAGAATTTTCCGGGGGAGGGGGGGGGGGGTTGTTAAAGAAAAAATGAGCCCTCTTAAAATGAGCATCTAAGCATCATTGACCAATGATCATATACAAATTGCAAATTCCAGTGGATTTTTTTTGTGATTTCAAGTTAATATTGAAGTATTCACAAAATTGGGTACTTTATTTCTGACAAGTGAAAAAGAAACATTGTCAGAATTAATAAAAATTATGATACAATACTATCAAAATCTAGAAGGAGAGTTATTAACAATTCTAAAAACAAAGGTGTGCAGCAAAAGGGGAACTGAACTTCAAACTTCAATAAACGAAATGAAAAGGAGCTTTAGATATACAAACTTACAAATTATAGTTTAGTTAGTAAATATAAAACAGCTTTGACTTGCAAGCATGAAATAAAATATTTAAATAGTTTTTTTTAATTACTAAATCAAAAACAAAAAACACTTTGTTATCACAGCCTGCAAAGAAAAAAGTGTCAAACAACTGAAGCCAAAGTTACTGTTAATTTGTCATCTCCGAGATGTACATGTATATAACA
>JACSZP010018837.1:3372-15640 GCA_016161895.1 Pinna nobilis
ATACATGTACAATATTTATGATAGATATTAACAGTTTTATCCTTTGTACAGTCTAACCTGTTTTAAGAGATTGTCCATAGGAAGGGGTAAAATGGGTCACATATGAAAGGTGGTCTCTTAATTCAAGTTTAAGAAAAAGCCATTTTGGGGACAAAAAATTTAGGTCACATAAGACGGGTGGTCCTTTAATTCTGTGGGTCCCTAAGGCAGGTTAGACTGTAGTTTTCTTGCTACCCTTACATTTAGCCTTATGCTATCCCCTAAAAATCGAGCTTTGTCAACAACACCTACAACAGTTTTAATAGATGCATGCTTACATTTATTCCAAATCAACACAACCCATGTTTAAGACCTTGTCTGTACCGAAAAACATATGAATAAAAATTTTTTTTCGACTCCTTGAACCCGAAATTTGAAACATAAAAATGGCATCAAAAATGAAATGGAACAGCAGTTGATTAAATGATTTAATGTATTCTATGTTTTATAGACGTATTTTGAGTGTTTCAAATGTTGTGGTCAAATTCTGCATCGTCAGTCTTAATTCCAACAGTGTCATGTGTGAGTTTGACTGCTTTAATCAAAATTTACTCGCATTTTAACAACATAAACATCAAAATTTTGTCTTTTACATCAGATAACATAACCTACAACATGATACTATCGTCCATTTCATCTCCTAATCTGCAGAGCTGTCCTTTCACCGCCAGGCAGGAATTTAAGTTACATGGCAATAAAAAACATATAATTTGACTCAAATATGTTATACAAAAATATGACAGAAATATATCCCCACAAAGCATTACCTTATTAAGGTTATTTTACTTCAAACATCTTAAATAATTCATAATGACATCCATTGAACTGTGTACACACTAACACTGCTTCAATTTTCTACCAGAATTAATAGATTTTTAATAGATTTAAATACACCCTCCACCAGAAAGTTTCATTTAACATAGACAAATTTTAAATTTGATCAGCAGCGAAATTAAATTTCGGAGAATGAGTGTAAAGCGATATTTCTGTATGATGAATTTCATACTGGGAATAATGTGCAGGATCAGATGAAGACGCAGATAGCCCAGCCGAAGTAATCAGAACAACACAAAACCCCCACCTCTTCTTACAAGTGTGATCGTTACAATTCTGATAGAGTCGTGCGTATGTATTTTAATTTCAAGGGCGTAGCTCGTAAAACTACAAACTTAAAACATCAAACCGACATGCCCTCTGCCCCGAGATTTTTTTCTTTTTGAGTTGCAGTGATAAAATAATTTGTATTCCACCAGTTTGTGCTATTTATATGATGTGCAAATGTCAAATACATTTAAATCGGAGTTAGGTTTCAGATGTTCTTGTATTATCATTGTAAAATCCGTTGTCTGTTGTGACATAGATTAGATACGATTCTTACTTATACTCTGCAGGTATTAGCCAATGATATTGTTAAAGAGAAAAATTTCGGGGATCAAAGAAGATTTGAATTTAATAAAGTTTTTAAACTGCTACTTAGTCAAACTTGAGAGCGATTAGAAGAGCACTTGAAAGAAGATTTGCACATTTTCAAAACACTTTTGAAGCAATCTGACTTCTAGTAGTGACTACCGTATAACACATTAAAAGAAACTTGAGAAACTATTAAGAGTCACATTTACGGTGGTACAATTTACTAGTGCAATAATGATATTTGATTTATAGAACAACTCAAACTTGATATACCTATAATGAAGTTGTTGCAAAAATAACTAAAAACCATGAGGGCTGTCACAACCTAGTGGTAAGCATGTTCAATTTCTGATTGTGAGGTCTCGGGTTTGAGCCCAAGTCACATCGTAATTGACTGTCTGATGTTTGGATGAGACAGTAAAAAAACCAAGGTCCAGTGGTGTCACAGTAGGTGTGGGCACATCAAAGAACCCTCCCTGCTCTATGGCCATAAAGAATCCTTCCTATAAACCTGCCAATAAAGCATAGGCAAAAATTGTCATCCTTCACGGGCACACAGTGACATCTCCAAACAAGTGAAAGATTCTTGAATGGGACGCTAAACAAAAATACAACCAAACCAACTGACAATAAAGTTTAAAGTGTATATATTGATATTGCTTTTTGATATTCTTTGTTTTTCTTTGTTCAGCATATATTGGTGACTACAGATTTTACACTCAAATCTATGATACACCTGACCAGCCAGTTTGGGGTTTGACTGGCTCATGATTCACATACACATGTCCTGCTGTGACATTCCCTCACTTTCATTCCCAAGCGACCAGGAAAAGCAGCCACCTCAACGAAGACTTGAAACCAGGACCTCATGATCTGAAGAAAAGCATTCTACCTCAGAGATCGAGCCAAAAGAGAGAGACAGGTGAGAGAGAGAGAGAGAGAGAGAGAGAGAGAGAGAGAGAGAGAGAGAGAGACAGACAGACAGAGAGAGAGCGTCGGTACAAGTGTAAGAGATAGTTGTTAGAGGTACACGACACATTTCGGTTGAGTTCCTTACTAACTCTGTTCACCGGTGTGTACGTGGTTACTACCAGTGTTTGTGAACATTGATGCCAGCGATGGCCTCTGTACTGTGCTGGGTCCACACATCAATCTGTCGACGGCAGGGAACTGTAGTGTATACTTAAAAACTCATAACGACCACAGAAAAATATAACGCAAATTGTAGCACGTCTCTATCTGAAATTAATGTAGCCTGAAAGTAATTCTGTCGGAAGTGGAAATTATTTGAAATGATGGCGTGACTTTGATGTTCATGGTGAATATTACCGCTGTTTATATAAGAGAATCTCTACATAGTCCCAGATGTTTACGCTAGCGCTACTAAGTGTCTCTCACCTTTTTGATTTTAAGAGAAAATACCAGAAGTAACTCCTCTGTTTAGAAAATAAAATACCTCGGTGGAAGCGACTACAATATGTCAGACCGTTTTATTTCAACTGATGTTACTAGACCTAGTGAAAAGTCAGCGAACAAGAAATTTTCTTTTCTGAATAATAAAACAAACAAACAAAATCCAGAGACATCTCGAGTACCAGACTAGAACATGCTATATCCAGATCCTATATGTATGCTACAGGTCCCCTCTAACTTGCAGTAGTAATAGCGAGTTTGATGTATAGTGGTTGGCAAGTAAATGTCTTTGCACTACGTTGCCTGTAAATACATATATTGCGACATGCATACAATCCATTTTTCATCCCCAACAACATTTTAAAATTGAAAAACCATGTAACCATTACATAACGATACGAAGTGATAATGCAACGTGACAGCATTGATATCGTACTACACCGCGTTTGCGCTTCAAGAATAGGGCACCTAATCGTGTAAATCTCCTCTAAAAACATGCCAAATACCCCAAACTACGGAAGCGTATTAGGGACATTAAAAATTCACTTTATCACACTTCACACTTTTTTCTGTAAATTTTACATTTTCTATAAATTTTTCACTTTTCTGTGAATCTTATTCTTTTTTGTTGTTGTAAATTTTATACTTTTTTCTGTAAATGTTAAACTTTTTTTTGGTAAAATTTACACTTTTTTCTATGTTGGGTTGTGTATTCAGTTTTTCTTATGCATCATCTGTGTTTTCTAGCATATTAATTTCTCAGTAAAAAGTTTTTCAAATCAATATATTAAATTTTATTTCCTATTGGAAATAGCAAGAATTACAGGGGGTAATTTTGTAAGGGAGGTTGACATATGGGGGCGGGAGGGGGTGGGGGGGTCGACATTGCTGTTTTCTCCTCTTATTATCTATATATGGAGTTTTATTATATTATAATTATTTTAATTTCTTAAAACTTGATCATATCCATCAATACTCCAAACTTACTTTGGACATTGACATTTTTAAAAGAAGTGCTCTCTTTAGATTTTCACCTAATATCCATGGAGGGGCCTCCGTGGCCAAGTGGTTAGCGTGTTCGACTTCGAGCCGAAGGGTCCGGGGTTTGATTCCCACAGCGCCACTCCGCGGTTGGCCGTCCCTGTTTTTCGGATGAGACAGTAAAAACCGAGGTCCCGTGTCACAGTAGGTGTTAGCACGTTAAAGAACCCTTCCTGCTCTACGACAATAGTGCCGAGCACCGGCAAAATTTGTCGCCCTTCACCGGCACACGGTGACGTCTCCATATGAGTGAAATATTCTTGAGTGGGACGTTAAACAACAACGCAACAACAACAACAATATCCATGGATATAGTTTCCATTTAATTGACATGTTATTTGTACAGAAGGTCCTGGCTTCGAATCCCATGTCACAAACATCGCCTATGTAACAACCAGATCCGTAGGTATGAATTGAGACGGAGGCTGGTGGTTATGTAATCGATCACCGGAGCGAGGCGCAAGTCTTTGGATGCAGAACATGTGAATCTAAATAAATAATGAATATCTATTTCAAATCTGTGATTGAAAACCTAGCAACTCCCTTTCTCTCTCTCTTTCTCTCTGTTTTAAGTGAAATTATTGGGGTGCTGTAGCCCTCCTCTCCGTTTCATTTTCTCCTGATAACTTATCAACTGATCTTCTGTTAAAAAATCTGCATCTGAAGCGATACCGAGGATCTTTTCGCTTCCGAATCCACGTATCAGAGAAAAAGTCGGCACGATAATAGATTCGCAATGCCCAACGGCCTAAAATGCCGATATGCCAATATTTGAAGCCGTTGTCTGGCATCCGGCGACGTCTCCATACCAAAGAAACATTCTGGTCGCTGACAACGTAAAACTAACAACATATATATTTTATCGCTGTATTTCAGTCCCTGTTTGGAATAATCTCGCAATCTATAATGCTGATCCACTATCTACTTGTCCATTGAGTACGATTTGACTCCAGTCGATGGTAGAAGATAAATATTTTAACTTCACATACAAAACGTGTAAAATTTACAGAAAAGGTATAACATTTACAGGAAAAGTGTAACATTTACAGTAAAAGTGTAACATTTACAGTAAAAGTGTAAATTTTAAAGGAAAAAGTGTAAAATTTACAGGAAAAAGTGTAAAACAAAAAAGTGTAAAATTTACAGACAAAAGTGTAAAGATTAAATAAAAAGTAAATTGTTTAATGTCCCTAATACCCTTCCGACTTTAAAGAAAAACGTATTACAACTGCATTATAGTATTGGAAATAGTTCTACCCGAACATAAAAGTCATACTTGGTACATATTATAGACACGTGCTGCTAGTTTTGTAGGTAAATTATAAATCGGGTATACTAGACCTCGAACCACCGGGATGAACTTTGAACATTCATAATTTTTAGAAATATAATTTGACTTTCGGCGGGAAAGTCTCGAGTTAAACATTACATTTGGTATGTTTCCCCTATAACTGAAATTTTGCATACAATTAATAATAATTTTACGAAATGGCCTCAGCTTTGAACATTGACTGAAACCTACTCTTTATGCACCAACAGAAACATACAGTATCATACAATTCTAATATTTAAAAAAAAAATAACATTTTTGTTGAGAATTAAAAACAAATGATGTTAACAGTTTAGACAATAACTAAAGCAAAAAGGCTTTTGATATGAAATTATTTTTTCTGTCCGCTCGGTTAGAGATTCTGCACACCCGTATTACACCATCCCTATTTAGTATGCCTCGTAGACTGCGACAGACATTTTCATAGATTTTTCCCTTACCTTCGGGAAAAGATACGAAGTAAAGTTCGTGATATATTCCAAATGTCTACATGTACATGAGATGACCACTTTTATAGAAATATAAAGTAATATTTCAAAACATCGAGATTGTTGTGAAGCTATATTTCACTGGTGCGAGTGTAATTTGCCGATCTTAAATTGATTGACAATGACGTAATAGTTGTCTGACTACTGCGCGAACCGACTAAATCACTGTTAGGATATCCTCAAACAAGATTGTATTTTGCTATTCTCTTATACTACAGGTGGTTTTGATAATTTTAGCTGCCCTGTCTTTTAAACTACCTATCGCGGATCGATATTTAGGGGGCGACTTGGAGATTTTTTGACAGTGTGTAATATATATTGAAACTGTCCCATTTGTAGTGGATTAAACTACCGCAGTGACAAGAAATGATATTACAACCCGTGTGTTTTCATTTCGCAGTTCGTACACGTCTTTTGTTACTGTCAATAATGTTTGAACATGTATTTTAATGGCTGGATATTTGTGGAAGTTTTAATTGTTTTGACAATCAACCCTTTATTGTTCCCTCACATAACTCTCTGTAGAATTGTTTCTCTGTCTTTATTTCCTGAAGTGTATCTGTGCACCTGTACAACATTTTTTATGTTTGTATACATTAACAGAAAAGTTGCAAGGTCAAAGTATTTCTTTAAGACACCATACATGTATCAATAACAAGATGACTTTCGTTTATGCATATCATATATTTCTGGCTTTCAAAGCTCGAAAATTTAAAATAAAAAAACCCCCAAAATATCGAATGGTGGCTGAAAAAAGAACAAGCAAATTTAGATCTATGTCTAGAAGAATATCTCTCAAAGACATGAATAAAACGTAAGAATCCTTAGATATCAATGCGGACATCCATATAATATCGTATTGTTTTAAATAGAAGTGAGGTCATTTGTATAAATCAATATTGAAACGCACATTTTAGAAATACCAATCTTTGACTGACGTATAACGACCTTAGAAATCTACACAATTCTAGAACTCATCGTACTCTTCAAGTATGTGCTACATCGTATAATGAAAGATCAATAGTTTCTTAGATAAATGGCTGATCACTCGTTATTAAGAAGTATTTCAAAGATGTATAAACAGAGTTAGCCCTTTTTGTTTGCAAATGTTTTGCGGTTTTTCAAATGTGGTTACTCTCTACTATCTTTGGTTGAATTAGGACAGGTATTTCTTGAGAAGAGGTCTACAATAAAGAACGTGAACGATGGATTACGGGCGATGACAGATAAAACACGATTAAAACTTGCCAATTTAACGCATAAATCCAGTAAGGCTTTGAAATCCCTCATCGGAGTTCGTTGATAAATGTCAAATAAGAAAAAGAAAACAGATAAAATAATAAAAAAGGAAGATTTTGTATTACCATTTGCCGAATTAGTTCGAAATTAGGAAACGGGAATTGATGTTTTCTGTCAACAGAATGTTAACATCCAAGAACATTCTTTATATGTACGGTATTACATTGCCATATTGTTAAAAATGATTTAATAGTAATAAGGCGCTCGTGTATCTCGGGGTCATATTTCCACGATGTCATAAACTGCTGCCAGTGTAAGCTTTTGTACATCCGAAAGTGATGTTGACTTTACATAAGAAATATACTTACAGGAGAAAAAAATGATGATGACCAAAATATAAATCAACTAAAATAGCTTGTAAAAGATAAAGTACCTAGTTGCTCGAAGTAAATCATTCATTTCCCGATAGGTGTCTGACAGCTTAGACCGTTTTTCCAGTGGATGCGTTTCGGGTATCTGAGGGATGGATATTTTGGAATCCCCATCATGAAATGCTTTTATTGTTGTTTTATACAAATCTTCATAGAATTGAATCTCTTGTTTCATTTCCTGAAGTGTATCTGTTTTCCTGTGTGAATAAAGTGATAAGTTGCATACATTATCAGAATATTAGCAACTTCATAACAGTCTTTTATGACCACATTATTTTAAAGAGAGAGTTTTTCTATTCACAATAATTTATCCGCATTATACATTTAGGGTTTTCAAATTTCAAAAATGAAAGAGACAGACAAAAAACTGGACAGGCCTTTGAAAAAAGCTAGATGAAATCTGGGTCACGAAACTTGTCCCCATAGGACGGAAAAATGATTTTTTTTCTGTTCTGTAGATTGATGATTTCTAAAGATATTGTGATTATTTTGATTAAGGTCCAATTCAAGTATGTTTCGCCCATATGGAGAAGTCGCAAAATATCAATGAAGTGCTTCAAGTTTTGACATACGCTTGGCATCTTTGGTCATTAAGATCTATTTACATCTTTAACGTGTCGACAAGTATTACTACACGGCACTTCATCACAAACTGAACTCATCCGCAGGACGGGAAAGCAAACCGCACCCGTCGAATGGGCTCGAAACCAAGATCACATGACCTGAAACTGAGTTCGCCACACAGAGCGACAGTCAATCCTATCTTATTGCCTAGTAATTGATTGCAAATATTGCTTCTCTTTCGGATTCCACTTATTATTCAATATTCCAGTTCCATGATAAGAACATCGGCGGTTTTATCTAACAGTGATTATAAATTTACAATCATTCCAGTACCTGTTCGTGCTGAATAATTGTTGCATTTTCTCAAATACTCCCGATAGCTCAGACTGTTTCTCCCTTGGAAGCGTGTCTGGTATCTCTGGACAAGAAATTTGTTCTCCGCCCTCCTTATAAACTTTAAAAGTTGCTTCAAACAAATCTTTGAGAAACTGACGCTCGCTTTCAATTTCTTGAAGTTTTCCTTGGAACCTGTTTTAATGTAAGGCTGATTAAATGAAATCGGTCTTTCTCAAATTCAATCAATAATTTACAAATTCCAGCAGTATATAAATACCTTATTTACAACTAAGACAGAATATTGTTTGTGACCCCACCCCCTTTCGCAACTGGGGCTGTTACGACTAATGACAGAAAATTAAGCCAAACAGTAAGGTCAAGATAACGAGGTCAGACACATAAAAAGAGCTTCTTTCCACAAGTGTTATTTAAAAGCCGTTTCACTTACCAAACTTAAAAAGCAATTGAAAATGCAGCAAGCAAAAAGACCAACACCTTTATGCCCCCGATAAACTGAAGGCTAAGGATTCAATGGATCATATATTCTCCGAAATCCAAGTTGATTAATGCTGCCTTGCATCCCATTTACTACATCGGTAATGTTATTTTCGCACATTGGGTTTGTTTATATTATTGTTTATCTGAATGGAGACGTCACCGTGAGCCGGTGAAGAGCAATACATTTTGCCTATGCATGACACTTATGGTCATACAGTAGGGAGGGTTCTTTAACATGCTGACCTCTGATACCCCTGATACTGCGACAAGCGGTTTTTATAGTCTCATCCGAAGGACAAGCGTAGCCAAACACAGCGTGAAACTGTTTCGAACCTGGAACCTTATCGCTGCGTATACATACACCAGGCTTTATCTAATAAACATTAATAAATGATTAATAGAACCTATCTCCATTGCCCAGTGATGACCTAGACATCCACTAACCCGAGTGTCTAGTTAACATAGTCCATGTACCAGTTTACTTGAAACTCGGGTTAGTGGAATTCTAGGTATATATTAGGTCTCCCATACATAAATCTTTATCAGAAAGTTGATCTATTTTAAAACTAAACAAGTATTATAACTCCACACAGTAAACAAAAACAGAAAGCTCGCTGCGTTACGTCACTTCGCCTTCATTCCTTGTAAGGCGGGTGAAGCTTATCATCCATCCCCTGTGGATGATTGATTTATCATTTTGCACTTCCTATAAAGAAGTATGATATCTCAGTGAATAAGGGAGAAATATATGCAAACAAGAAGGGTATGACATCACAGTGGTGCAGCTGTGTGTTAGAATTATTTTGAAGGAGTATAACAATCTGGTATATCATCCATTTTGGAAAGTTAGCACCACATCTGACATTAATGGATACCAGATAAATTTCCTCATCCCGGGTACATGTATTATGCAACCTACTATTTTGCATACACTACCGTTGTCCCACATCGTACAACTCTATCACTAACTTTCAAAGATTTACTACCTGTTAGTAGAATGGTATTGCTCCCAATGTTCTCGTACGGCCTGTTTGAAACTTTCACAAATTTCGAGGCACGCTCTGTCAGTCTGGGAATCCAATTGTAAGGAGGGGAATTCTTTAAAGCTGAGATGTTCAACCTTTAAAACATTCACAAGATGATCTAGAAATTCCCCATATATGTCGCTTTCATGTCGTTTGTCAATCTTCGGAGCTTCATTCTCGCTAAATTGTGGTAAGAATTTCCTGTAACATAGAAATGTCCTTCATTTGTAGCAATTGGATTCATGTATCAAAAGTCCTATAGAAAATAAAGAGTAAGAGTTTACGGTGAAATTCAGTTTTCATCATGAATATATTTACATGTACTTGAACTTTAGCTCTTAGCTCTTAGGACTTGTAAGGGAATACATTCATGGTTCTGTCTGACACGGCTAAATGCCTTATATATACACCCGAACAAAAGTTAAGCACCACCAATGTTCTCGAGAAATGATTTTTTTTCTTTTACACAAAACCGCTAAAATCAGATTACAATTTACATATTCAGTTGCGGTTTAAACTTGTATAGTAAAAAACAAAATCAAACTCAAAAGAAGTATACACAATTATGGCAATATACAATGGGTTATTATTCTGTCTGAAAACTTCATTAAAGATATCAATAAAAAGTTTGAGTTCCTCGTACCGAGTCATTGTCAAAGAAAATTGTTATTGCCATAGAAATTGGTGTGCATTGTATATCAAGATTTAGATTTAATTTTCATTTTGGCAAATTGCCCAGATCAATATGTGTATCATCCGCGTATTGGTACAATTCCTAAACACGTCGAATCATGATTTGGACGAATTTATTTTGTGGGGAAATTCGACATTGATTTTGCAATGCAGAATCTAACTCTGACAAGGGTTCAAGTGCATTAATGTTTTGCTTATTAGACCCAATACGTGTTCTCTAGGGTTCATATCCGGTGAGAGAGAAGGCCACGGGATAAAACCAATGACCTCCTGTTGCTAAATATATTGTATCGTTATATTCATGTTTATAATTCCCTATATAGAGGAAAAATAGCCAACAGACTTGCTATTAAATATTTCTATAAAAAACAGTTCTTTCTGCCCGGCCATTTGATTTTTACTGTGGGCCCTCTCGTGATTTGACACTTCGAATTTCCCGCAATTTTGATCAAACTGCAATTTGATTGGTTAATTGTTCAAATGCAGCTGTGACCATGAATAGATTTTGCGTCTGCATCTTATTCCGGTGTAAATAATGGCAGTATCATGCAGAAGTCACGATGAGGAATATCGGACGGGGATATTTAATGACCGTGACAGTAAAAACGTGCCAAATGTTATAAAGGCCTAATGAGGATACTAGACGAACATCTGACAATACTACGGCTTCTATTGATGATTTATTTGGGTTAAGTGATGAAACTGACATGGTCTCGTGGAAATTTTGAGCTGATCAACGGAGGAAATTTACTGCAGTAGACACGACAGTCATACTGTAGTACAATAAAAGTTGTTTCATATCACAAAACAATCATTGACTGGATCTGAGGGAAACCTCCGCTTCGCGTCGGGCAATTGTCACGACCTCCGGTACCAAAAAATTGCTGTTTCCCTCGGACCCAGTCAACAATTGTATACGATTCTTGCACGCTGTGGTCCGGCATTGTCGACCATGAAAAATGGGCGACTGTCAAGTGGATGGCTGTAAAACGGGAAACAACAATATACGCATGACCATCATCCCTATATGTGTACCAATTAAGGTACCATTCACAATATGCATGCTGAATTTGTAGTCATAGAAAAACAGGCCAAGACTCTTACTGATCCACCGCCAAAATGCTATGGTGCCTACATTTTGCTTTTTGTATGCCGTCTTTTTTCACGCCAAACACACAATTTTATCGTCAATATGGTGTAACGGAAACCAGTTTTCATCTGACCAATTTATGTGTCACCTATGTCCAATATTTCAACGACGTCTAGCTCACAGAAATCGTGTTCTTGTCTAGGTGTAAGCAACAGACGTTTGATAGGACACTTAACATTCATTCCAGCGCTGTTTAGCTGCCGTGTCACATTTCTGATAGACAATCATTCTCGATCCCGCAACTGACTTCGAAGCTGACGCCTCGGTGCAAAGGTACTGTTTTAAAAGACACGAACAAGCGCTCTTCCGTCTTAAGCAGGCATATTTTGGGGCCATCACGAACGATTTCAGATTTAACATTCAATTTATTTCATAATTTTAGGTGATTACATGGATGGTGCTTGACTTTTGTCCGGGTTTATATATAGTGTAACCTGCTTTAAGAGACTGTCCAAGACTGTCCAAAATGATCACATATGACATACGGTCTCTTAATTTCAGGTGAATAGTAAAGATAAATAAAAGTTTTTTTGGAACCATGTTTTTTGTTACATAAGACAGGTTGTCTTTTAATGTAATGGGTCGCTAAGGAAGGTAAGACTGATATATAT